>CAJHQQ010000197.1:0-295000 GCA_905132885.1 Moricandia moricandioides | reverse complement strand
GGAAAAAAAAAAAGAAGTAATTACAATGTGAAACTTCTACGATAGATAAACTAGCATACTCGTGAAGATACTTGTGAGTTGTGAAGCACATAGGTGTCGTATTGGCTATGGATGAAGAGTGAACCATAGCTTCTTTCTTCGACTGTTCAGTTAGTTATAACGTCTCTTGCTTGGTAATCATGCATTGAAATGTGAGAGATATTTTTAAAGCGACAATATTAAACAAGATGATACATGATACCATTAGAATGGACTCAAGACCCAAATATTCGTTCCTTATGTGATTACCCATATTAGTTATCTTGCCTCTAGCCAACAACAACAATTACAGAAAGAGTATTAAGTTTGTAGACGGGAGAGCGAGGATGCATTGCAGTAAGCGATGGCTGCCTCGAGGGAGCTGTCTGTTAATGTTTCCTGGCTGTAACTGGTGCTGCCTTCGCAGTAGTAATGAAGGGAGCTCTTGCTTCGTCGTTTGTGAATAACTTTGAGGACCCATTTTTCGCCCACGTTCACTTTCTCCCTTATGACTTCCACGATACTCAAACAGCCCAGTTTCATCATCAACCTCGTCACGCTGCTGTAAGCAGAGAAGCAACTAGAGGCGGATGAGAAAATCATTGATGTCTGCAATTCATTATTAGGAGAAGAAGAAGATATGCTCATTCCGGTTGCTGGTTTGTTGATTTGTATTTCAATGAAAGATTCACCATCTAAGGCTTCATTCGTCAGTCCCACCTCATTCTCTCTTTGTTCCATCTTATTAGTTATGGGATTACTTCTCAAAATTCATATCTACTAGATAAATATATATATGCATGTGATCTCTTTCTCCTAATTCCCATCACTGATTGTTTGGTTAACAATAATTAAATAGAATCACATCGATACAGCCTAGCTAGCAGCTCATAAGTCATACCTCACACCATACATGTATTCGGGGAGCATATATGTCCATGTGAACACATATAATGCAATGATATATATATATATATAAGCTTTGTCAAGATGACATAGAAATATATATTATTTCGTCGGATCAAATCAAAAGCTCTGGGTGGGATTCGGAGATTAGTGATACAACTAAATCGGAATAATATAATACTTGGACACTCATAATAGCTTGCTGACCCATCAATTATTGGTCTCCCGCACTTTTCAGGAATCACATGCATATCACATATTTCTTCTTTCATTTTTTGAAAGGTTAATTTTGGATTAAAAAACGTAACTAGACGGACCCAATCCATTTTCAAAGTAATAATTTAAGGCCCAAAATAGAGGATGAGAGTTGGGCTTTGAAAACCGTTTTTGGATGGAGAGATGCCGGTCTTGGAAGACCCGAATTCATTTCATCCTCATCTTATTCCTCAGATAGTCTCCCCTTCCGAGAGAGAGAGAGAGAGAGAGAGACCTGCGCTTGGTGGCGGCATAGAGTGCGAGTGGAGTAGATCGGGCAAGGATCGTGAACATGGCTTCGACTGAAGGACTTGTGCCGATCACGCGGGCGTTTCTCGCTTCTTATTACGATAAATATCCTTTTCCTCCTCTTTCCGACGACGTTTCTCGGCTTTCCTCTGACATGGCTTCTCTTATTCAGCTACTAACCCTCCAATCTCCCCCATGTCAAGGTTTTCGATCCCATTGTATCACTAATCCTGCTTTTGTATTTCCTCATAAACTTTATTATTTTTATTATAGGGGAAGCTTCCCTGATCGACGAAGCGAACCGGCAGCCTCCTCACAAAATTGATGAGAATATGTGGAAAAATCGGGAGCAGATGGAGGAGATACTGTTTCTTCTGCAACCATCTCGTTGGCCTATTCAGGTTTCGATTTGTCCCCAACCTTCCTTCCTTGTTGCGTCTGTTTCTTTCTGGTGACAACTTCTCTCTCTCTTCTTTCAGCTCCGGGAACCTGTCACATCCGAAGATGCTGAATTATCTTCCATTTTGAGACATCTCAAGGACAATTTTGATAACGCTCTGACTGCTATGATTTCCTTCCAAACGAAAAACTCCGAGCGCGTCTTTAGCACTGGTTAATTCTACTCAAAACACTGTGAGAGAAACAGCCTTGTGTTGATGTTTTCCCCTTATTTCTACAGTTATGACCTACATGCCTCAAGATTTCCGAGGAACGCTCATCAGACAGCAGAAGGAGAGATCGGAGAGGAACAAACAGGCGGAGGTTGATGCGTTGGTTAGCTCTGGAGGGAGCATACGCGACACATATGCCCTTCTTTGGAAGCAGCAGATGGAGCGGTCTGCCTCTTTCTGATTTCATAATTATTGTATGCTTTCTTGGAGAGTTAGCTGGCTGAGAAAACACGTTTATTGACTTGTATATAGGAGGAGACAGTTGGCTCAACTAGGCTCTGCCACCGGTGTCTATAAAACCCTGGTCAAGTACTTGGTAGGGGTTCCACAGGTAGGCCAATAGCCCTCTAATTCCTGCACCTGTGCGTGCCATATGGCTTCTCTATTCTTGCATACGCCAGCATAGATAAGATTGATGTGGTTGTTGATTCTTCTCCCACTCATTGTAGGTGTTGTTGGATTTTATTCGACAAATAAATGATGATGATGGGTATGTACTTGGATCTCATACGAAAGAAAAAGTCTATTATTGTTTTTCAGTTTTCATAAGAAACTTTAGCTGATAGGATTGATCTTCTTTTGCAAAGGCCAATGGAAGAACAACGAGAACGTTATGGACCTCCTCTATACAGTCTCACAAAAATGGTGACGTCAATCCGGGTTTTCCTAACACTTCTGTGGGAAAGATATGATACTTTCGAACTGTAAGATTGTTGGATAATATTTCCCCTTTTTGTCTTGTTATTGTTGATAAATTTAAATTTCCTTAAATTCACACAAGTCAATAATCGTTGAGCTTCACGTGTTCATGAAATCTCTGTGAACTTTCCCGTTTAGAGGTTGTAACATTTTGTTATATGTGGATGGGCAGGAATAAAGACCAAAGGAATCTCCTGTCTGAAGCTGCTATCGTCTACACGTCTGAGTTTGAAAGATTCGTCACATTTATCAGGTACCATCTTCCTTTCTAGGGTCGTGGTACTGATGTACTGAATCCCACAAACCCTGGGGGAAGTTAAATTTTGAAATTTTCGTGCTGCAGGAAAGTTTCGTTGATGTTTGTTTTAGGCGTTGTTCTCCTTTGTTTCTTTTTAGTAGTTTTTCTACTCTCCTACTCTGTTTTGGGTCTGTTAAAGTTGTTGTAGTATGTGAAGGCATTCCTTTTTAGCTTTAGAATAAGTCTAACAGAATATGATGCTCAGTTCCAACATTATAGGGATTGCTTTCTCAATATTGAAAAATCTAACGTTTTACTCTGTGCCTTTCCAGCGATGTATTTGCCAATTCCCCCTTCTTCATTTCAGCAGATACGGCTGGGATATTGGCCTCAAGGTTAGCTTCCATCATTCACAAGATTCTCTCTATAGTTCATCATATCTAGCTTTAAGAGTTTGTACTTCTTAGGGAAAATGAGGAGTACAAGGAGATAATCGTTCAAGCTGGGAGAACCTATGAGGTAACATGTTCTCCTCAGACGCTTTTGTTTATTAATGAAACTGAATGTTTGGCCATTAGACTCTTTACACTAGTTCCGTCTGGAATTGTTGTGTTTGAAAAGGTGAAAGGTGATTTTAATGACATTAATGTGTGGTATCCACACATTCTGGTGGCATATATGAAATCAAAGCATAAGCACTTGCATTCGAGTCTGATGTTTGTTGTTGCTTCTCTAGGTCTCATTGATGGTGGAATCTGAAAATTCATATATTGCGTGGGATTTTTCCTTGATGCAAGGCAAGATAAGCATGGTATTGCTTTTTGAACCCTCAATCCCTTTCCCCATTATATAACCTTAGACCATTTGATTGCTTTTTTTGCTTGGTTCTGGTCCCCTCTTAAGAATTTCCTTTGATTATTAGAGGATGTCTAGGTTATTCTCTCTTAGATACTACAATGATTGTTTAAGGATTTATGAAAATTGCTTTTTTTTTTTTCTTTCTTTCTTTGGATTGCATGTCGAGAGCATCACATTCTCTTGCTGATACAAATATTGTATATGCTGCTGTGCTGTTTTTTTCCTAGAATCTGGTTAGCTTTATTTTAGCACTTAGTTGGAAGCCTATATTTCTCTGTTATGAATCTCTAATGTGAAAGGCAAACAAAAACTGTTGTTTCTTGATATGGGATGTGATTTAAGCTAGGTTCTCACCTTATGTGGTTCGTCATCTGTTTACCAGGATATTGGATTTAGCGTGGAGTACATAAGTGCTTCAGGAGAAAAGACTGTGAGTGCGCTAATTAGTTTCCAAACTCTTGTAAAACTTTAGTAGAATATAGTACATACATTGTCTCTCACTCCTAAAGATGTTACATTCAACTAGCGAATTCTGAGGGGTGGTTACATTTTTTTTTAATTGCAGCTTATATTACCTTACAATCGGTATGAAGCTGACCAGGTGAGTGCCACGTGCATATGTTTGATCTCATAATTTTAATATGAGAAGCTTATGCGTTCTCTTTAGTTTTTGGCGGTGGTGTTTTATGTGCATAGCTGTGTTGTTTAGTGTCATCGTTCAGGATCAACTGTATTTGTTCCTGCAGGGAAACTTCTCTACGCTAATGGCTGGAAATTACAAACTTGTTTGGGATAATTCGTATTCAACTTTCTTCAAAAAGGTGGAATGATAGTTACATTTTGCGGCAGATAAAGTGAATTAATACCCTTTTTAACCTTCTTTTCCATTGCTTTCACTAATGAGGCTCTGTTTTATTTGTTTTTTATTCTTTCTATGTGGAACAGACTCTTCGGTATAAAGTGGATTGCATACCACCAGTAGTGGAGCCGACAAACTGAAAATGGACGCTGAAGGTGGATCAGAGTCATCATTTGTTTGTACAAGGACAAAACTCTGGCTCTCTGAAAGACATCAATGAAACATCATGACCTCTTATATGACTATTTTGTTTGCATTACTTCATTATGATTGCAGAGGAAGTGAAAAGTGGCGATGTAAGGCCTATACTCCTTTTCGACGTATGCGTTTCGAATATAATTTGGTTGGTGTAATATAATCGACGCCCTATGCAAATCATATTTATTATTGCCTCCCAAACATTTTTTCATTCAGATTGCAAAGAAAAATATAATTCTGAAAGAGACCAATTATTAAAAAAGATAGAATAATAACACGTACAATTATTACGAAGAGACACAAAATGACGAATATGCTCTGTGTGCTATTTAAAGATATACATCGTTTTGTGATAAGCATCGTAAGCACTCTACAATCTAGGGAAATGTGTTGTTTCTACATTCTAAGCTGTTCTGGGTAGAGGACCTTAAGCACCACCTGCTCGAGTCCATCTACAACATCGTCGAAGGCATTCCTGACCGCCACAATCAGGCCACCTGGTACATAGTCCCGACCAGGAAGTTACATGACTACCTGGGTAGACACTTGAATATGCAAAGGGATCACGTAACTACCAACCCAGGAAGGTACGTGTTCGTATATAGTCCCAACCAGGAAGCACAATGATCCAAACAAATGCAATGAAGTGAGTTACAGCTACCGCCAAAGAACACCATTACATCATCAGTAAACATGAAGTGTAGGCTTCCCTACTGCCTCATCAGGGCTTGGCTTTTATAATAATAATAATGGTACTACATACTCACAAATTACAGTAACCAACTCGTCGTGGCATCATCCCCTCCATCGCACCTTCTAATCTTTCTTTCTTTGTGTTTCTTTTTTGAATCACTAATTGCGTTCACACAGTAAAATAACAATTCATTAAAGACTAAGAAAGGAGTTGACTTGTAGGATTGAGAAAGAGTGTGACAACACAACCACAAACAAGACAGCGTCTGGGTTTAACTTGTCCACAAACTAACGAGGTTTCTTTCAGTTTTCTAGTTTTGTCAAAAGCGAGGGACGATTGTGATTCTGGAGCAGGTAGAGTAGAGTCAACTCAGTTACGAAATTTTTTACCACTTGGGTGAAAAAAGGTTTAAGCTTACCCAGAGATATTATTCTAATGGACGTCAAGTCGCCGTCTTTCTCCCACCATCGCTGTTCAGAAAAATCAAACCAAGAACCCACGATGTTCCTTCTAGTCTTCCTTGTCGATTTATTGGAACCATCATTTCATTTTCCCCATGATTGATTGTTAATTGTCCCCTTTGATTTGTTCTGCATTGTTGCCTGCATATATTGACTTCTCTCCGGTCTCAGGGTTTCTGCAGATTTCCCCCGCCCACTACGGATTTGCCTTTTAGGAGGAAAATTCTCATTCAAGACCTGATCTAACTAAAGACTGAGGTAATGATCTTGGCTTTGAGCTAATGAATGCGTGGCGTTGAATTTTATCTGCTGTGTCTTTTTCTGTCATAAATTCGAGCACCTTGGATTTGATTATCAGGAGTTTATATTACTGAATTATTTTATATCATCATTATCTTCCTGGATACCCAAACAGTGAGTCGCTCGTTTGTTTTTTTGGTTGGACAGTTTTATATCTATATTCATCTGCTTCTTATGCAGCTACGTTCCCACACGCATCATGGTGTTGCCTCAAAGAATCTATCTATATGCGCTCCTTGCTAAGTTTTTCTGCGTGCTTCTTCTCGCCGATGCACAGCGAACAGACCCTTCAGAAGGTGACTGCAGTTTACAAACTTTTCCAACCAATTTTAGTTTTTGTCATCTTGTTCTGTTACGTGATTTTCAACTCTCTTTTCCATTTGCAGTCACTGCTTTACGATCAGTTAAGAGAAGTTTAGTTGATCCTAAGGATTATTTGAGAAACTGGAACAGAGGAGACCCTTGCAGGTCAAATTGGACAGGAGTTATCTGCTTCAGTGAGATTGGAACTGACGAATACCTGCATGTCCGAGAACTGTATGTTTTTGCTTATCACAATCATTTTTGTTTCTTATGTCGTCTTCTTCCTTTCTTCGTTGGTCTGCTTGTATATATGTTGGAGTTAACCTTGGGAGAAGCTGCTTCGGTTGTCCCCTTTCTTTTCTTTTCTTTTCTTTCTCTGGGAACGTTTTTCTACATGACCAGCTATTCCTATAACAGGATTCCCTCCCTGATTTGTTTTTTTTTGTTGCCAATCAGCCTGCTGATGAATATGAATCTCTCCGGGAGTTTATCACCAGAGCTCCGAAAATTAGTTCATCTCGAGATATTGTAAGTTTCACGATGTAAATCGTTGCTAAGTGTGAGCCCTATATTTTTTTATCACACCAATTTGTACTGAATCTTGAGTCTTTTCATGTTGCCTATATGAAGAAATTTCATGTGGAACAATATAAGTGGTTCAATTCCAAAGGAGATAGGGCAGATATCATCCCTGGTACTCTTGTAAGTTGGAGCTACCTGATTATTAATCATTTATCTGGATGGAACATTTTTGATAAGCACGTGTGTTCGTTTTGTTAACCTTCTTATGATTCTGTAACCTGTGGCCAGGCTGCTGAATGGAAACAAACTGTCAGGGCGTTTACCAAGCGAACTAGGCTATCTTTCGAACTTGAACAGGTTTCAGATAGATGAGAATAACATCACAGGGCCAATACCAAAGTCCTTTTCCAACTTGAAAAAAGCGAAACATCTGTGAGTCTGAACATCAAGCCAGACAGTAATATCAACCTCAGACGCAGATTTCCGTTTTGACTCACAAAATTTGCTTTTGGCCTTGTACAGGCACTTCAACAATAATTCGTTGAGCGGCCAGATTCCAATTGAACTTTCCAGTCTTACAAACATCTTTCACGTGTGAGTCTTTGCCATAAGGTTGTCACTGTTTCCATGATTTGAGATATCATGGTGGTTAAAGTGGTCAAACTAAATTTACAGGTTGCTAGACAACAACAATTTATCCGGAAATCTCCCACCACAGCTCTCTGAATTGCCAAACCTGCAAATCCTGTATGTTTCTTTGTGTGTGTTTTACTTTATCCTACAAATAATAGTTAGATTCATCGTTACTGTCCTCTCACTGCAGGCAACTAGATAATAACAACTTCATTGGATCAGATATTCCAGCTTCCTATGGAAACTTTTCGAGTATACTGAAGCTGTAAATTTTGGGGCACTGTTATCTCAAGACGTTTTTCTTTTTTCATTTCAAAGACATATATAGAGATATTATTCTGTTGTTGTCTTTTTCCACTGCAGGAGTCTTAGAAACTGTAGTTTGAAAGGTGCTCTTCCTGATTTTAGCAGGATACGTCGTCTCAAATACTTGTAAGTTCGGACAATCTCATTGCACGGATTCTCTTTCCCATTTTGTGAATGTGTTTGTGCTTCTTGTTCGCTACAGGGATCTTAGCTGGAATGAGCTCACAGGGCCTATACCTTCTTCTAATCTTTCTAAGGATGTGACAACAATGTATGCTTTATACAGATGCTATTTATGTTTCAGTTCCTTTATTCGGTGACCTTTTCTTGAGTTACACGTATACCTTATTGCTTTGAGTTTCACACTGGTTTATTGCAGTGATTTTTCAAACAACATACTTAATGGATCTATTCCGCAGGGCTTCTCAGATCTCCCTCTGCTTCAGATGCTGTGAGAAATTATGTTTATGTTTCTATATATCCATAGAGAATAAGCTTGTGAATAGCAATGACGACTTGGCAAGTAAATAATAAAAAAAGACACCTCAATCTTCTGCAGATTGCTGAAGAACAATATGTTATCTGGATCTATTCCTGATTCCCTGTGGAAGAATATCTCATTACTGAAGAAAGCTAGACTTCTACTGTAAAATCCTTGTTTCCCTCCTTCACATACAGTAAGTTGCAGTTCATCAGCTTGTCTAATATTCTTGTTTTCTCCCAATTCCTATAGTGATCTCAGGAATAATACTCTGTCGCATGTTCGAGGAGATCTAACTCCTCCAGAAAATGTCACTTTAAGGTGCCCCGTATTCGTATATGTATCTTGGTTAGCAATTTTGATGTTGAATGCTCATTACGGAAATGTTGTTTCGTCTCCAGGCTTGATGGTAATCCGATTTGCAAGAACGGAAGCATATCAAACGCAGGCCTCTTCTGCGAATCCATAGGAAAGGGGTGGACATCACAACCAACCAACTCAACCAATCCTGCACTCGACTGTCCTCCTCTAGCATGTCCCACTCCTGACTTCTACGAATACAGTCCAGCATCCCCGTTACCATGCTTTTGTGCAGCGCCTCTCAGGATTGGATACCGTCTGAAGAGTCCTAGTTTCTCGTACTTCCCTCCATATATTGATCAATTTGGCGAATATGTTGCCAATTTTCTTCAAATGGAGCCATATCAACTCTGGATCGACTCATATAAATGGGAGAAAGGGCCTCGTCTGCGGATGCATCTGAAACTTTTTCCGAAAGTTAATGAAACCTTTACAAGAACATTTAACACGAGTGAAGTTATCAGAATCCGAGGCATATTCGCATCATGGAGATTTCCCGGTAGTGACTTATTCGGTCCATATGAGCTGCTCAACTTCACTCTGCAGGGGCCTTATTCATATGGTGAGTGTTTTTTACTCAAGCAGATCTAGATTGACTTCTAACTGGAGGTCTTCTTTTATCTCCCCAGTTAACTTCACTGAAAGGAAAGGCGTCAGCTGGGGACGTTTGGCAGCAATAACTGCAGGGGCTGTGGTGACTGCTATTGCCATCTCCGCCATGGTTGCGGCATTGTTGCTTAGAAGATACAGCAAGCACGAGCGTGTCATATCTAGAAGACGGTCTTGTAAATGTCACCGAATATGCCATTCCCACAGATTTATAAAACCAAGTTTAATTGAATTTCTTGTGTGTGTTTCAGCCTCGAAAGCTTCCTTGATGAATTCTGGGATAAGAGGCTTCAGGTTCAAAGAACTAGCAGAGGCCACGGACGATTTTAGCAGCTCGGCTTTGGTTGGACGGGGAGGCTACGGAAAGGTCTATAGAGGTGTGTTATCTGACAAAACGGTCGCTGCCATTAAGCGAGCAGATGAAGGGTCTTTGCAAGGTGAGAAGGAGTTCTTGAATGAAATAGAGTTGCTTTCCAGGTTGCATCATCGGAATCTAGTGTCACTAATCGGTTACTGTGACGAAGAAGGGGAGCAGGTACACTCCCAGTGAATATGCCTGGATTTATCAGTTTGATTGCTTATGAAGTTACCGAATGTGCAGATGCTGGTGTACGAATTCATGCCAAATGGCACCCTGCGCGACTGGTTATCTGGTACTAAAGCACAAAGATCCGATCCCATGGGCGTTTTGCCATTTTGTTTTCTCATCTAATGTGTTGGTGCAGCTAAAGGGAAGGAAACATTGAGCTTTGGGATGAGGGTTCGTGTTGCGTTGGGAACAGCCAGGGGTATTCTGTACCTTCACACAGAAGCCAACCCACCAGTGTTCCATCGGGACATCAAAGCCAGTAACATCCTCCTCGACCTCAACCTCAATGCCAAAGTTGCAGACTTTGGACTGTCCCGTCTTGCTCCTGCTTTGGAGGAGGAAGAGGATGTACCTAAGCACGTATCCACGGTTGTTCGAGGGACTCCAGTGAGTGAAACATATTGTTTGGAACCCACCCAAGA
Source organism: Moricandia moricandioides (assembly GCA_905132885.1). NCBI lineage: Eukaryota > Viridiplantae > Streptophyta > Magnoliopsida > Brassicales > Brassicaceae > Moricandia > Moricandia moricandioides. The sequence continues at coordinate 284,369 of CAJHQQ010000197.1, read as the reverse complement.
GATGCATGGCTTAGTTTGTTATTGTTGCAGGGGTACCTGGATCCAGAGTACTTTCTGACGCACAAGCTGACAGACAAGAGCGACGTGTACAGCATGGGGGTTGTGTTCTTGGAGCTTCTGACTGGTATGCACGCCATATCCCATGGCAAAAACATCGTGAGAGAGGTGAAGACAGCGGATATGATGGTGTCGCTGATAGACAAGAGAATCGAGCCGTGGTCGATGGAAACCGCTGAAAAGTTTTTTTCTTTGGCATTGAGGTGTAGCCACGACTCACCGGATATGAGGCCTGCGATGGCTGAGGTAGTGAAAGAGCTGGAGGCACTGCTCCCCGACAAGGAAGGAAAAGTGGAAACGCTGTCGTCCTCGTCGGTGCTCTCAACATCATCTTCGAACGTGACGAGAGATATTTACGAGTCGGCGAGCCTTTTAGGAAGCGATCTCAGCAGCGGCGTTGTTCCCAGCATAGCTCCTCGCTGACCCCAGTGTCATTATACCATACACCTGAACTTCTAGTTTTAACCGATTTGTTGTCGTCTTCCACTTAACACATTGTAATATATACATACATTCCCTTGTAAACACTCACATATTTTGAAACAAAAGAAGGTCTGACTAAAGGCCCAATACGGACCCGTTAAAAAACCTCGTATCGTTTCAAATGTCTAAATGTTTTTAGGACATTAACTGGGCCTCTATATCAAAAGTTTCTCTAATGGCGCCCATTTACAAACATTTCAATTAGTTTGAGCGACGGTCGGATCGGACCCGGCGGCGACAATGGATGAGCAGGCTTGTTGGAAACTCGAGTTCGAGAAGGTTTTAGATGATGATTCCATATCATGCTAGTCATCAATACCTTGTATGATTGCCTTGACGTTTCGCTTTGCTTGCTGATTTAGGTCCCTAAATTTGATACTTCCAAAAAGAAGAAGAAGAAGAAGAAGAAGAGGAAGCCGTTTATAAGCGAAGACGCTACTTACGACAGCTTGTTCCAGAAAGGACGCTTTTCTGGTAAGTTTTCCAATCAATCAGTTATTATCCTCATGAAATCTATAACAAGCTATTTGAGGTAACAGAGGATGACGCACCACACTGTCAGTCTGGGAGACGGCTCCTTCTCGAGCCAGATTATGGCTATGCAGAGGTATTTTTTTTAGCTGCTTTTCAGTGATTCCTTTGGTATTATGATCCCCAGCTTCTCTATGCTCTGCAGCTCTTGAGTAGGGTGTTTTATATGCTTCGTGAGGACAATCTCGAGGTTTCCTCAGACAGGCCAAGAACAGTGATGATGCGTCCCCAGCTCCTGGCACAAGGGACACAGATTACAGTTTGTTTAGACTTTGCTCATCTCTGTAGAACGTAGAACTTTCTTTGTTTACTAGCTGGTCTATATCTATCTAGCTGTGTATCACTCTTAAAGCTATGCTTGTGCAGGATGCATAGGAAGCCAGGTCATGTCATAAATTTCTTACTTGGCCAAATGGAGACAAAGGGATCGTTCAACAAACAGCAGCAGCAGCTAGAGATGATGGGTTTAGTGTCTTCTCAGGAATTCCATACTGTGTTTCAGAGATACATTGGTAAATAGTTTTCGGTTTTTTCTCTTCTTTTTTCTTTTGCAATGGGAATCTTGTCTGATATTTATACAACATTGTGGCTTAGATGCGTTCGTAATCTGCAGCTGCTGCAAGAGTCCTGACACAGCTCTCGTGGAGGACAATGGTATTTCCACTCTCAGCTGTGAGATGGTTAGTAGAAATATAATGTCTGCATGTCCCTAATTTCTGCGTTCAGATAGGCCAAAGACGATGATGTAGATGTGAAACTGTAAATTACAGATTTGTTGATCTCGTTCTCTTGCAGTGTGGTTTGGTAGCCTCGATCAACGAAATATGGAACTCATGAACTTCAAGAGCCACGTGCTGGGCAGGATTGCTTTGTAAGATTTATTATAGTGGTTTCTTCTGATTTTGAGAGTCAGTTGTACAATCTTGAACCTGAAGATGTTTTATTTACAATACCGATTGAAGTTACTGCGTCCATAGAGATGTAGGACTACTGAGCAAAACTATCTGAAATTTTTGTGAGTCTATTCCTTATGCAACTCTTTAATGATTAGTTGCTGAGAAAACGTAAACGGATACAAGCAAATTTGCGAGAATAAAAAAGAAAGTATCTTTTCTGTTATATGCATGTAATGTAAGTAATGCAAAAGCATGAGTTCCCTATCTCTATTTCCGGCATCTAAGATGTCACACCAAAAAGGATTTGCCTTATGATCACATTATGCAATTTCGTGCTCAACCAGAAATCCAAGGGGTAAAATATAGAAGAGCAACTGTATTTGCCTTCTATACCGTTTTCTCCTAGGCTGAAGATGTAAGTAAGCTTCCTGGACTCAAATCTCAATCATATTATTTGTGAAATGACTTAAAAGATGGGTTTGTCTGAAGATTGCACGAAAGAAACTGAGTTTGACATGTCATCTAACTTCACTGTTGAGGAGTGGGTGATCTTCGAATCTTAGCTTGGCAGGAACACGTTACTTTGCAATTGACACATTTTATTCCTAACATTGATACCTAGAGCCAGGTGCTTCAAGTTTCATATCTCTCGTTTTGGAACTAGGAACGTTTTTCTTGCCTTTTAAGTTAAAGTTTTGGGTTTTAATAATCGAGTCCATGTTTTATTGTATGAATATATACCTAAACATGTAACCAGATGAAGATGAAGAAGCTCGTCTCATCCATACAGTTGCAAAAAAATGAAGGACCGTCTTGGATTCACTTTCCTGCTCTGCTCTGGGGTTTTCATGATTCTAACACAGCACAGAGCTCTTGCAGACTTCTACAGCCATTCCCATGGGTAACCATTACTATTTGATCATTCACAAATTTATCTCAGAATAATTATACAGGAAGGGAAGACTTGACAGATTGAGACTGTTTTTTTCTTTTGCAGGCTTAAATCAGAATCAGTAGAAGAATGGGAGATGGTGCAGAGGAAAGGGCTGCAATTCACCTTAAATGGACAACCATTCTACGTGAATGGCTTCAACACATACTGGATGATGACTCTTGCAGCTGATAATTCCACTAGAGGCAAAGTGACGGACGTGTTCCAACAGGCCTCTGCAGTTGGACTGACGGTAGGCAGGACATGGGCGTTCAACGACGGCCAATGGAGAGCTCTCCAGAAATCTCCCTCCGTTTACGATGAAGATGTCTTCAAGGTATATGGATCTATGTACACCTAAGCCTCTTGCTTTTAGGATTATTTTGCTTAAAGTATTGAGCAATTGGGCAGGCACTGGACTTCGTGGTGAGCGAGGCCCGAAAGTACAAGATCAGACTTATATTGTCATTGGTCAACAACTGGAACGACTATGGGGGCAAAGCTCAGTACGTTAAATGGGGAAATGCCTCTGGCCTTAATCTCACCTCTGATGATGACTTCTTCACCAACCCCACCTTGAGAGAGTTCTACAAATCCCATGTCCGGGTGATTATTCCATCCACCTCTGCGAAATTCATTGCTTATATCCATCCCAAAATTGTACCTTGAATGTGGTTGAATTGCAGACGGTCCTGAATAGGGTGAACACCTTCACAAACATCACTTACAAGAACGACCCCACAATCTTCGCCTGGGAACTCATGAATGAGCCTCGTTGCCCCTCTGATCCCTCCGGTGACAAACTCCAGTCTTGGATACAAGAAATGGCGGTGTTCGTGAAGAGCTTAGACGCTAAACATTTGGTAGAAATCGGACTTGAAGGCTTCTATGGTCCCTCTGCCCCAGCCCGAACCAAATTCAATCCCAACCCCTACGCTGCACAAGTTGGGACCGACTTCATCAGAAATAACCAGGCTCTTGGCGTCGATTTTGCCTCGGTTCACATCTATCCAGATTCTTGGTAAGTTTTTGACGCAAAATACCACGAAACAGAAACTGCCCTGAATACAGCTGAAATGCAGTAAATCAAATGCAAACTGTAGGATATCACCAGCAGTATCCGATACTTTCCTGGATTTCACTAGCTCGTGGATGCAAGCTCATGTGGAGGACGCAGAGATGTACTTAGGATTGCCGGTTCTGTTCACAGAGTTTGGTGTGTCCGCACATGACCCTGGTTTCAACACGTCTTTCCGTGACATGATGTTGAATACGGTGTACAAGATGGCCCTTAACTCAACGAGGAAAGGAGGGGCAGGTGCGGGGAGTCTGGTGTGGCAGGTCTTCCCTCAGGGAGCAGAGTACATGGATGACGGCTACGCGGTATACCTCACGAGAGCTCACACCGCTTCAAAAATTATATCTCTGCAGTCCAAGCGACTGGCCATCTTCAACTCCCTGTGTGGCTGGAGATGCAAGTGGGGATGCAAGAAAAAGAATCACACTGCCCTCGATGCCCTCCTCGAGCTTTAACTAGTAAAAACCTTGTGTGAATCACAACAACAAGGCAAATACAAAAATATCAGTGTGTACAAGTGTTTGATATTATGTTATATACACGTCTGAATATTGAGATGGGTAAACTTACTTACCTGCTGATAGATTCCAGACAACTATCAATACAAATATACATTCTGCAGCCTCTAATATGCATGCTGGTTTGATTGTAAATCGAGAAGCAAAGCATTTATTCAAGGAACAGAGTTACATTTACATGATAAAGAAATAAAATCAGAGTTACTTGCTGAAACTGAGCTTTGAAAGAACAGCTGCTGCTTGATCACCACCCAAGAGAAAATAAGGATGTCTGAGAGCAGCAGCAGCTGAAAGGCGTCCGCGTCTCAGAGAGCCTCTCTCGGAGATAAGTTTAGTGACGAGGTCCCAGCCTCTGCCCGAATCGAGATCAAGTATGCTCAAGTCAGGCCTCGTCCGAGTCCTGTCCCGCCATCTATTAAGGTCATATTCAACTGACTTGATCTCAAGATTGAAATTCTTCAGACCTGCAGAAGATCTTAGGGTCGGAACAGCCATTTGCAGAAGCACAATCCCAGCAGAATACATATCAAAGAGATCCGGACTGTTCAACTGCCAGAGAATGGGGGAAAGCAAGGCGGCAATTGGCTCGGGAGGAGGACTTGGAGTTTCCTCGGGGAGGACATAGAGCTCAGGAGGACAGTAGTCAGGATCTAGCAATGTGCGTTGGGGGATGTAATTCTTGCCGATGCGAAGATCAGCAGCTGCACCGAAGTCAATGAGCTTAATCTGCCCCTTCTTTGTAACCACCAAGTTGGCGGGCTTCACGTCCCGGTGAACAATGCCCGTGTCATGGATCTTCCTGAGAGATGTAATGATCTGGCGCATGATCTGCTTAATGATGAGTGCACGGCGTTTCACAGATTCCACACCTTGAAGAACACGCCCAAACATAATGGACTCCAGATTGGAGGGGAAGCTCCGATCTTTCATGTAATCAGCGAGATCACGGTCTCCCTGTTGAAGAATACAAATATGAATGCAAGTGTACTATGATTATTTGGGGGGGGGGGGAGAAAAGAAGGAGTGAGCACCTCGAACCTCCAGACAAGCCATTTGCCGCCTTTTGTAAAGATAGTATTGGTCTTGTCGGCTACAAAGCTCCCGAGAAACTCAGCGCAGGTCTCAGGAGCGGCCCTTGAGAGTCTGTAGTTGAACCACTCTTCGAAGTCGCCGAATTCCTGAGCCCCTCGTACCCCAAGCTTCACCTTCTTGAGAATGACCCTCTGCTTAAATTCGCCCAAAGATTTAAGTGTTGCCTTGTTCATAAGCCTAGGCTCATCAACACTCGAATTCTTTGGGAGAAGGACTCCCGAATATACGACGCCGAAAGAGCCTTCGCCAATCTTCTCTGTGACCAAGAAATCGGACCTCTTAAACCTCCTTGTCCCTATCAGAGTGTCAAGGCCAAGCTGGAGTGGAGCGAGGAGATAGGCGTCAATTGCGCCTACGAGGACACCAGGCCTCGCCGTCAGGTAAAACCAGACAAGTCCCGCGGATGCAAGGATTGCCCATTTCTGGGTATCATTGAAAGCAGGGAGATGAGAGAGAGACTGCTCCACAAAATCGACAGGAATGTCCTCGGGAGAATAGCTGCATCTCATGTAGTAGTAACTCCGGCTGTTTTTATGGAATGAAAGTGGAGTTTGAGGGGAGAAACCTGTGAAGCATTTGAGATGCGAATGAAATGATCCGGTCGTGACCGGAGGGAAAAGAGAAGACGAAGAAGAAGCCATCTTATCTCTTTTCTTCTTTCGACCTTCTTTGTTGCTCTCTTCTTCTTCGCCAATCTTATCTCCATCCCTTTGTGTATGTGTGGTGATGGTGAGAGTAGACTTAGAGAGAGACCACATCCGCCATCTTTCTTTCTCCTTTCTCAACTGGCCCAACAAACTAAGCCCATCTTCTCAATTATCTCCTATCAAATAGAATATTTGTTTGTAACATATCAAAGTGAGAAAATGCCACTTTTCTTTGTCAACCAAAGCCATACGATAGAGCAAACTCATTGCAATCATAAACCCAATTAGAGCACCTCTAACAACACGTTTTAGCACTGAAATTCTCAAAATACATATATATATATAGTATTTAATTATAAATTTTTTAATTTGAATGGAAAATTTAATTCAAAGTATTTGTGTTCATAAGATTAAGAACTACACAATTAAATATTAATATATATATACATGTATATAAATCTCTGTACTAGACCCGCCATTAAGATTGGTCTTAACTTCAAAACTTGCGATAAAAACAATTTAAGTTACAACACGTGTTCATACACATATAAGATATCAAATGCAAATGGAAACATCGAAATCTTTACAACTGCTCATCACCAACGAAAAATAAGTTTTTTGAGAGATTTTTAACTCTTTCTTTTTTTAATACTCCTCATCCTCCACCACATATTGCCTTGGTATGTGACAAAGATCCCCAATCACCGTCTTTTAAATGTTAGAAGATTCCAAAATATTGAAAAACAGATAAATTGTTGAGAGGCATAGTAAACCCTCAACTCCACTTAATTTAATCTCAAACTACCAAGTATTTCGTTTCTTCTTGATTCATAATCTCTGCGAATCATTGACCAAAGATTTATAATTAAGTGGAAAAAGTTAGCATAGATAATGAATAGAACAATTAACACATAACCTTGAATTTTCCCAAAAGAGATTGATCTAGCATAGAAAGAAAGTTTCGTCAAACCGAAAAATAAAAATCAACCCAAAAAGTAGAGAAATAGAACAGAAATAAGGAAAATTGATGTTATTCTATTTAAAGCACAACAAAATCGTTTAAACGAAAAGTAATTTTGACAAATAGAAGTAGATGTTGGATAATTCCAAACTTGTAGAAACTTAACATATTATTAGATGTTTAATATGTTAAGAGATAAACACAAAAACAAAATCTAGAATAGGAAAATGAAGTTTTCTATTAGATTATATTTATGTTTTCCAAATCTCACATGTTGAAATTGTCTTTCACTATAAATATAGGTCTCATGGAGAGATATTCCATAAGAGATCTAAGAGCATGAACAAAGGAGGCTCTTAAGGGGGTTCTTAGCGGGTGGGATCCGCTAAATCCCTTAAGAACCACCTCTTAAATCTCCTAATTAAGAGGTGTTCTTAGTTGGGTTCTTCCACTGTTCGCGGGCCCCACTGACACGTGGCGGTCCGCGATTGATCCGTTTCTATTTTTTTTTATTTTTTATTTTTTAAAAGAAAAAAAAAACTAAGAATCCCTTAGGGGTTCTTAGGGTTGATCTTGCTCTAAGGGCATCATTATCCCTAAAACCCCAAGTGGGGTTCTTAAATTTTTTATTTTTTTTTGTTGTTTGGCTGACTTTAAAAAAAAAAAAATGAACCAATCGCGGATCGCCACGTATCACTGGGGTTCGCAAACAGTGTAAGAAACTCTCCAAAAACGGTTTTTATTTAGTAGTTTTAGGAATTAGTTCTTGCACTGTTCATAGGTCTCACGTGTCAGGAGGATCCGCAAACAGTGCAAGAACCTCTCTTAAGAACTTGGGATAATCATGCTCTAATAGAAACATTGTGAGCTTTAGTTTTGAGCTAAGGAGGATGTGCATTATTATTAATTTTATATGGTAGTATTCAATAATAATTAGTTTTACTCGTGAAAGCTGAAATACGAAGAAAGTGTTCGTGTTTAGTGGATTTGTTGACTCAACAAAATGAAATAAGCATTGACACTGAGAAATTGAAGTTTTGAAACAGAAGCGTGCTAGCATATCATATCATCCTGCAGTTGTAGTAAGAGTTCTGCATGCAAGACAGTAAGAAGGTGTCGTCATTGTGTAGTTTGAAACTGCTTTTGTGTTTCACCATGCATGCGGATGTTCTTCAGTCAAGTGCTGGAACAAAAGCAGAGTCGAGGCGCTCTTCTAAAAGATATCATGCCATGGTTATCTAGTATGTGTTATTTTAGCACATGACTTGTAACTTTGTAAGTAGCTATAGGGGGAGCTACTATAATTGCTTGAAAGCAGTGTTACTTAATAGAATTTTCATCAATCGTACGTACGTAGCTGCGCATGCTACTCTCTTTTTTTTGTTGCTACGTAAACTTTTTGTTTTAGAAAGCACCACTACCTCTGAATAATGCTTTATTTCGTCTCTTTATTTTGATGAGCTAGAATCATTTTGTCTTTATCGAAACTACTCGTTTATCGTATATAATGTGTTACATGCGTAAAACATAGATATCACTTATGTTGAAGATTTGGCGCCCTCTTGTCTTTTCTCCAGTGAGTTATTCTTGCATGTCTTGGTACGTAATATGATGTTACGATTACGATCTTATAGTTTTCGGATGTTGAAGCAAAATAAGTAATAATGAAAAAGTGTTTTTCCTTTTTCATAGTTTAGGGGCATGGGTATGAGTGAAAGAAATTAATGCAGTGAGAATGAACCGACCATGGGATGAATCAGTGTTAAGGAAAGCAAGGGCCGGTGGTGGTATGTGGAGCACATGTAAGATGCATGGGTCGTGGCTCGTTTAGTCATTCTGCTTTCCTATTTAATTAGAAAACCCCAATTATTCAATTCATATTGTTTTCATCTACGGCACTCTAAGCTTCCACATATTTCTCTTTTATATAATCAACCGGTGGGGGCATGTTTGTGTGCAAGTAAATGTTCATTTAAACCCGATTTAGGTTCTATATATTATTATGGACCAATCGTGGTTGCTATCTACATGCGATACAAATATCTTGCGTTATGCGCAACCACAAATGTGGAATTTGTCAAATTCTAGGAAAAGTAATTGTGAGTTTCCAGTTACAAAAATGTTCAATCAGCGAACAGATCCTTTTATTAATGAATCCATAAGAGAATAGTTCTGTGATATATCTTTTTTATTACCAATTTTGGTATTCGTTATGTCGAACCAAATCCCTTAAATTATTGGGCTGGTTTTCAGTATATATGAATATCATTTGGAAGATAGTATTCTATATATCCTACGTGAAACGTGATATAGTATCTCAACTTTGTTATTAAGAGAAAACGAAAAGTATTATAATTAATCAACCGATTTATCATTTAATAGTCTTTTATAATTTTTAAATGAACATGAAAAACCTATTTATACATTAGTTATATATTTATACATTAGTTATATATATATATATATATATATATATATATATATATTTACGTTAGAATGTGATTAATAAAATTACTAGCCTATACGACGTAATATTGTTTACTTTACAGGAAACGTAATTTAAGAGATCTCTACATAAATCTTTAGATTGAGTTTCTTGTAAAGTTAAAAATCTCATATTAAAAATTAATATAAATGTATACACATATATATTTTGAAGACAGAAGAGTTGCTCTTATTATATCAACATATCTCCTCTCTTTCTTTCTCTCTCACGCTCGGACTCTCCCTAGGCTACAATGCCAACCGGCGGATCTGACCGTCCTGCGTCACTGATGAGCAAGCAAGACACAGCCAGCTTCTATAAGATACCGTCGACCAAACAAAGGTTCTCTTCTCAGACACCAGCTTGTCCTTCCTTTAGAATCTACTACTACGACGGAGCCACCGGTTCCATCCCTTTCGAATGGGAATCCCATCCTGGCACTCCCAAGCACAAGCACCCCTCTTCCGAGCTACCTCCGCTGCCTCTCACCCCTCCGCCGTGTCATTTGTCCTTCTCCAGCGACCAGATCCGTCGTGGTTCAAAAAAACCCATCAAGAAAATCCTGGCACTAATCCATACCAGACTCTTGTGGTTATCATCAGGTGGTCACAAGAATAATAAAAAGGTCATGAAACTGTCGGTTTCGTCACCGTCTCTGTCGGAGAGGGTTCTGATCGATGAGAATGAGTACCATCTGTTCAAGTGTCAAACAAAAGGGAACGTCATGAGAAGATTTTCATCCTTTGACTCTGCTATTGATCACTACCCCATTCACAGATCACAATCCACCTCTTGCTTCGGAACTCGCGGATGTTTCATCTGGTAATATCTTAATATCAGCATAAAATCTGGAAAATAAAACTTGGATTTGTTATTTATAAATTGTGTTTCCTAATATATTTGTAATCCCCATCGTCCTATTATACCTAATCAACCATGTCGGTAATAAGATAAGAGTTTCAAGTAGTCATGCTATTTGTCATTTTATATTATTATTATTATTATTGTTTAGTAAGAGAATGATACAGATGTAACTGATCGAAATATTATAAGAGTCGCATTTCACTGGGCTTAGCATATTTTTGAAACTTTGATGATATATTGTTGTCAAGTGTAATCTTGACGTGCTTCCGTGTAATTGTTAGTTTGAACAACCCTTTGTCTTTGTGTTACATTAAGCCGTCGTCGTCTTTCAAGCAATGACAACACATGCAATGGGGTTTGGTGGTTCATTGATTTGTTCTTCTTTCCAATGTTACATGCCGTATTTCTAAAATCTGATAAAGAAATTGCTGAAGTAATTCATTCGGTCATTTTTGAAAGAAACTACATACACATCTTTCTATATTATATGGTCTTAAGAGTAATCAAACTAATTTGTTTTTTTATAACCATGAGGATTCAAAATCAATCTCTAAAAAAATATAGTAGTTAGTGATGTACTCTCTCTCCAAATATTCAAATCAATCCAAAAATATGGTTCAATATATTTCAAACTCGAGTCATTTTGCATCGTCAAAGTTTGTCTATCACTAATAAATCACTCATGTGTGGTTAAAACTAATTTACTTTCGTTTGATTATACCAGAATGTTCTTATTTGGTATTATGTTCTTAATTTTTTAAATTAGGTTGTGTTAATTTCCAGCGTTATATGAATAATTAAATATGAATTAGTTATGTTCTTGAATATTGAACAACACAAAACAAATAGGTTAACTGACAAAACACACACGAGGAAGTCATCTGAAGGTGTCGGCCGCTGCCATTGGAACGTGTGAGCACTCGCCTATCATGCGCGTATTAAACTAATTAATCTGGAAGCCCATTTGCTAATGTAATCTAAAATTACTAGGGGCGGGGAAGGAAATCAACAATTTTTTTCAAAAGAAGGGAAAAAAGTTTACTCGTCTCCGAGAATTTAACCGACGGCTCCGAAGAAAAAACGATGGGAGCGAGCGTGGTCGCCTCTCGTCATTTTCGAGAAAACGAAGCTGCTATGTGTTCCTCCCTAACGATACAGAGGTATATCTATCGCTCCTGGTCTCTTTGTTTCGGCTGTGCTGTCCGAAGCAAGTGAGTGATCTAGTTTTGATGGGATGAATTTCATTGAGAATCATCTATTGCTTCTTAATATTATAAACCATCTTGAAACGCTCCATTAGGCTAGGCTAGTTATTTGGTTTTTTCTGATGATTTGATGATCATTATTACCTCTTAGCGGACACTTAATAATGATGGTTCTTCTAAGAGTAGAGTGGTACGAAGAAACAACATTACACTGGGAATATAGAAGGTTGGAATATATGAAGGTTTCAACAAGGAAATTTTGGAGGTGAATTTGGATTAACGAGTACTAACCAGTTGTACTTGTACCAGGGGAAAAGATGTTGGGGTTTGTGGAGCTGGAAGAAACAATGGCATCGATGAAGGATCTTTCAGGCAAAGTTCAAACGATTCCGCGCCATTACAAGGAAACTCCTATTAAGTAAGAGAAAAGTGGATTCAAACCAGATATTTTGTAAGGAATTCAAAGTAGGATCTCTTTATTTGTTCTATGTTCGCAGCATTGACAAAAAGAAATAAAATATATATATTGTTTGTTACTCAGTTTATTAATCTTTGGGATCCCAACAAAAATTTCATTTGCTACTCCTAACGCCTCCTCCATCTCCCTTCCAGAAAACATTCAGATCTTCAAACAATTTGTATGGAGGAACATACGGCCTCTGCTGCTGCTGCTGAGTCTGCCCCTCCACCTCTGCGCCTGCTGGTCCCCCGGCCCCTCCTCTAGCGGGAAAGGAGTTTGAGTATTGCAAGTTTCTCTCAAATACCTTATTCTCACTACCACCTCCTTGGCTCCACATTGTTGTGTCATTATAATTGTTATCGTTCCATTGTGCCTGAGTATAACCATATGAAAATTGTTGCTGCTGCTGTCCCAATGGAGCAAACTGCTGCGCCACTTGAGCTTCTGCCTGAGATTGTGCCCAGGGGACTACGTAGCTGTTCATAAGAATATGATTATCAGCCAGAAACCTTGTGTTTGGTGGAGCCTGCATTTGTGGGGAGGGCAGAGCTGTTGTTGACAAGGTTAGGCTGAGAAGTTCTATAATGTCCTGCTCCGACTTGCTCGTTGTTGTTGTTGTTGTTGTTGTGTCAAATAGAGCTAGATCTTTGCATTGTGTCTTGGCTTCTGTTTCTGCTGTATTTTCATTTTTGTTGCCTAGGAGCAATGTTTCTTCTTCTTCTTCATCATCGGCATTTAATAGAGTGTGCCTGCAAATTCGTTAACCATGTCTTGTTTGTTTTTTGTTTTTTGTTTTGCAAGTTTATGTAACTTGAGACTAACCTTTTGGTTAACTGGATAAAGTCATTTTTAACACCCTCTCCGTCCGCATATGTTTCACTTTCACTGCTTGATGATGATGATGAAGAAGAGTCAGGCTCAGCAGCAGCATCACCAATCTTGATTAGGACAGAGCTGGTCGTCTCTATTGTTTCTGGGGCCTGCAACATAGGAAGAGAGACACCAGAGGCGATAGCGTCGTGTCTGGCGAGCGCTACCTGCAAAGAGTCATTCAGCTCGAGGCCTCGCGCCATAACATCCTCATCCCTGAAAAGAGGAAGAAGGCAGATAATATAAATTATTGCATATCTCAGGAGTTGATGTTGGATAAATAAACAAGTGAAGCTGAAGAAAGGAAGGTTGGAGTGGGACAGACGCAGTTGTGGTGAGCATCTGGATTAGTTTCTTCTGATTAGATCTGCACTGCTCTACTAGATCAACTATGAGGTCATCTTTCAGGGCCTGTTAAATATACCACTGATTATATATTTGTGTAGACATGAAGACGTACGTGAGCTATTAGCTTAAATTGGGAAGCATTATGACTGGAGAGTTCTTACTGATTTATCAGAGGGATTTACGGCTTGAACCATAACGCTCATGAGATCCATGACAGTTCTCATGGATTCAAGACTTGATAAACTGATCAAACAATGAAAAACAACAACATCAAAGGAGGATTGATGTAGGATAAAAAAAATAGGAGGGTTACCTTAGACTCTCAATTTCAGTAGCCATTGTTTCGTCGAGCCTTTTAAATGATCCGATGGACATTAAATTCATTGAAGAAGAAGAAGAAGAAGAGGACTGTGAGGAAGGTGCGAGCATCAGTGGGGCTTCTTTCGAACGTTGTGGGAATTTCACGCCAGACCGCTGCCAAATTCAAAAAAAAAAAAGAGTGAGAGCTTTAATTAGTTGAGAAACAGAGGCACATAAAAGGTATTCAAGAAGCTTAAATTTACGATTAGCTCTTGGTAAGCCCAGTTGTAATGAGGGTATTTGCGAGCAACTCCTCCACTGAATGCTTCATTCCAAGTATCCAACAATATCAAGATTTTGTTCCTTACTTCAAAATCACCCTCACGTCCCCAAAAAGAAAATAAAAAGATTTTCTTGTTCAATCCGGAAAAGAAAGGTTAAACCAATTAAGAGTATAATAATAAATAAAAAAGGTCACCTTCTTCCTCACAATAATTTTAACCATATCTTCAAGCACATGCTTCTCAGCGATTTGTGAATGCACAGACTCCCCACAGTTTTTCAGCATTGCCTCCAACAACTAATTAGATGGGATGTAAATGCGCAATGTCCATTATATATATTACGGCTCAGGTTAATAGTTACAACAGCATGCATGCAGGGTTTAGTGTTCTTGATATAGTTTTATCAAATTAATAACAAACAGAGGTATATATACCGTTAGAGTGAGTAACTGCACTCTAGAGCTCTTGTGCTGCAGTCTTCTCTTCACAGCTTTGATAGCATCTTTGCAGTGACTGTCAAATACCAATTTTACATTAGATGGACACACTCTTTGGTTGTTCATCAAACTAATAGTATTAAAAAACCATCCAATCATTTAATTTGTACCAGCGATTAGAATTGAGGGAATCGCAGATAGCTATGATGATGGTCCAATCAGGAGTGAGGAGAAGCTCGCTCGTGGCCTTGTCGACAGCCACTGACAGCGACGAGAGCTTTAACGAAGGAGAAGCAGAGGAAGCGGAAGAGGAAGAAGAGGGCCTCATCTTTTGTGCACTCGACAACAATAATCCAATTCCAGCTTTCTCGCCACATATAAATATTATATTATAAAGAACTAATCAGAGCAAACCTCTCTCCCTGTCGGGAGATAAATTCGTGTTTCCTTTCAATTGAATCGCTTCTTCGCCACGTTTCCCTCGTCTTCTCAGTAACATCCGGTCCCGCTCCTTCTGCAATAATAGCCACGTAGCTTTATCTCATTCTTCCCTTTCATATTATTTCTGGTCATTATTTGAAATGGCCTTCATAAATAAACCTGTCGTTTTTCTATTTATTTATTATCTTTTTTATGTCTCATTTAATTAAAATTCAATCATCCAATTCCATAATCCAGTTATCGTCCGAACCTAACGTGCGCTTTAGCTATTAATACTAAAGCGATTAATACTAACATTTATATAAGAAACTGCGTGACGACTAACGATACATACATGATACATTGGTATAGTTTTACAACTGTGCTGTGGAAAGATCACACAAATTAAGAACAAGGCCACATTCCGAAATGCAAAGTTTAGAGAATTACAAAGCCAAAAAAGCATAACTGATATGTGAACGATCGAGCTCTCTCACCTTCTGATCAGCTGCTCCCGGCGCGGTCTTCTCGGTTAACATCATCGAGAATGACGACGAGCGAGGCAATGAAAGCATAATCCACGTTTGGATAAACCGTCACCGAGAAATTATCCTTTCCCAAGAACACGCTCTGCACCGTGTGCTTCTTGTGCATCTGTTTTATATACATCCAAACCCATTCCATTTATTCACCTCTATAGTAGTATTCAAGTAAGTGTTATTCTTTTTGCGCGATTTTGGTTTAATAAGTGTTGATTGTCTAACAATTCACAACAAACATGCTAAAACTACCAATTTACATATAGGGTAACCATATATTTATTCCGGATAAACTGACCAGAACCAACAAAAAAAAAAAATCTGGAAAGCATAATTTTGAAAATCTTTCCCAACTGATCTAAAACCGTGCTAAACCGACTCAACCCAACCCAAAATATCTGAACCAGAACCGGCTATAAACATTGTTACACATGTGAGAGAGAGAGAGAGAGATGACATAAATATTGATTACGTTAGGACATAGGCAGAGGGTCCACTCGAATCAATGTGGAAAGAGAGAGAGATTACTTGGGCAACGATGGCGTCAGATTCGCCGGCGTAGACGACACAAGAGCGCTCGAGCCAGCTCCCTTTGACTCGGAAATCACATCTCTTCTCTTCCTTATTGTGACTCAAAAACACATCAAGTTTGGTCTTGAACTGAAGCATCGACGATCTCTTCACCGTGTACAGCAGATCACGCTGCTCCGTACTCCCTCCTCTAAATACTTGCCACCTGTCATGCAAGCTCACCATCTGCAATATCAACTAATCTTAATTAAGTTTTTTTCTTTTCAATCTTAGCTTAATTAAGTTGTGTGTACACAACGAACCTTCTCTCTCAAAGTCAAAACTGGAGATCCAGAACCATCCAATAGGATTCTCTTGTCGTGAAGACCAAACACCGGCTCCTTCACCTTGAACAACAGGTTCCCGTTAACGTCCGTTATAACGAAGTTACCGTCGGTAAACTTCATCATCTTCCGCACGATCGCCAGATCCACGGGGTAGGGAGCGCAGAACCTTGGATCCACTATCACTCCAGCTATGCCACCGCCTTGTGGAGGCGGAGGACCCGTGCCTGCTGGGTAAGCGTACACATAAGGCTGCTCCATTTTCTTCTTTCTTCTCCAACTTAGGCAACCTATTTTTTTTACACTATATGCTTCTCTCTATTTTGTTTTCGCCGCCTAGTTATGCCGACAAGATAAGTTTAGCTTTTTGACCAAAAAAAGAAGAAGATAAGTTTAGAGAGGACTCTATAAAAATTTACAAAATAAAATATCTGCATCGAATATGTTGACTTTTATTAATGTATTTCTTTTTGTCAACCATCTCCTCTTTTTTATTAGAGAAGCCCGAATGGCATTTTTTTACGAGAGAAGTTAGACACGGCCCATTTCTTATCACTCGACTAAACTATAAACCCAAGATTATAAAGCCCATTTTTGACCCAAGAATTTTCTTCGAGTACCACGCAAACATTCCACGTGTCGCCAAATCCTTGAAACGTGTCTTCATCTTCTTTTGCATGGAACAGCAGACAATTGAGTAGACACACACGCGTTCATAAGCACCACTCCGCGGGATGAGAAGATCTAAGAAGCAATTCCGTCGGCAAAATACGATCAAGAAGCACGATTATGAACTTTGCTATCTCCTAGCTTTCACCCAAACCATCGCGAACCTCCATCAACATCAGATAACAATTCTAGGGATACTCAGTTGACCCAGTAGAAAATCTTTACCTGACCACTTTCAATAAAAGAATATGCTAAATCTCCACTAGAATTAGCCAAAATCACTTTGAAGACCCAACTTAGACGAATGGGATCTGAAAACGAACTACGAAATTGAAAATGAAAATTTAAAGATATTAAAATCAATCTCCATCGAAGAATAACAAGGATAATCTTGAAGCTTTGCTTCAATTGGGAGTGAGTACACCACAGAATCGCCACCGTAAAAACAAAATATGCTTAACCGGAGAGCAAATTGATCGTATGATCAAATTATATTACAACAAAAACGTATTTATCGATTTTGTTTTCTAAATAAGAGACTAGAGAAGAAGGATATCGAGAGAGAGTCAATACTTTTGTTGACTTTTATTCTTTTCTTGAGAATCAAACTTCATGTAATTTTTTTATTTTAAAAGTTTGTTATTTACGGCTTATTCATGAGATAAATCAATGTGTCTGATATTTCATTATCAATGAACTATACAGTATACGAGATAATAATCCATGGTTTGCTTAGAATGTAATATTTTATAAAATATATATTCAAATTAAAAAAATATATATTGATAAAGTTAAAATTGTATAAATATTTAACGGGAGACTTGCAAATCTGTAGGTCGAGTGATTTCGTTTCTTGGAATGACTGATAGCCAATACTTTAACAGCGCAAGCATTATATATATTTCTAATTTAAATTTTTTAAAATTATATATGATAGATATTTTTTTAATTGGCAATATATTAAAGTATGGTTATATAGTAAATGAGAGTTAGTATTTGTATGTTTTATAGCAAAAAATTTAACCTATAAATCACAAAATTTTCAATATGATTTTTTAACGATATTAATAGTTCACAATCATTTTTTAATATAATATAAATTTAAATTTTGTTTAGAATTTTTTTTAAAAAACTATTTTAAAGTTTTTGTCACAAAATTAGTCTTAAAATAATTAAAATATTTTTTAAAATTTTTAGTTTTATTTCCAAAATCTCATCTTTTAACTCTAAACTATAAGTCTAGATTAATTGATCCAAAAAATATAAATGTATGTTTACACTTTTTAATAAAATTTATTTTAATTTTTTTTAAATATATTTTTATTACAAAAGTTTTAGAACTATCGTAAGATATTTCTCATTTTTGTTATATAGTTAATATAATTATATAATTTATTTTAACAACATAAAATAAAACGGAAAGGATAAATCATACATGAATTATTATCAACTTTACTATTTCATACTATTCATTGTTATGAAAATTTTACTTTTCAATATTATTAATTTATCCGTAGAATAACTAATTTATTTGAGTTTAACTATATTGTATTTACATAACCATAAAACATTTAGGTCATACCAAATAGAAAAGACGTACTTACTAATTAAAAATATGATAGATAACAATTTTATTCTTGACTAATATAAAATAACTTGAGATACAAAATATTTCAGATAACTGAGGATCACTTGTTTCAGAGTCCAAAACAAGATATATCTCACCGATGATTAAAAAAAAAAGAGAGCTGCTAATATTTTATTGGGGTAAAAATCTCCTAATTTAATATTTTATTGGTAGGTCGGTTTGTTTGTGTGTTATATATGTGGTTTTCATTTGTGAATATTGAGAGGGGGAAGGAGAAGGAGAAGGAGAAGGAGAAGGAGAGGAAGAAATTATTAGATGTTCTAAGAAAATGTAGAAGTTTAATATTCATTCCATTCTAAACTAAATGACGTTCTGAAAACTTTTTATAATTTAAAATAGATGATGTCTATATATATATTTTTATTAAAAATTACATACTCAATAATATTTACCTTTTTTGTGACGGTTGGTTAAATTCTTTATAGTTTATATTTTTTTAAAATTATATATTTTAATTGTTGTGCATTCAACCAAAATAAGAATTATTTTAGAATGGATGGAGTATCTACAATCGTTGTGGAAAAAAATGTTAAGATTAGGGGAATAGTTAATGGAATATTAAAAAGAAAAAGAGATATTTAGGAAGTGAAAGTACTGTCCGCACTCGAATCTGTCCTTCCTCGCATGCTTACTCCACCACATACTTACCCAATGGCCTAACTTCTTGACTGTGACTTCTCTTTTTTTTTTCCTCTTTACCCTTTATACCCCTCTCCGTCCTTCACCGTACGGTTGGTTCTATATTTAATTCATTTTTTCAAGTTACACAAATACCCTCTTTTCTCTAGTATGTTCATTTTTTATAACAAAATAGTATTTCTAAATACATAAAAAATAATCAAATCCAGACGCCTTCACTTTGAGAACAAGAAAAGTGCTTATTAAAAAAAAAATCATAAATGGAGATTTCATATAATATGCGATGATTCATCAATGATATAGGCTATTAATAAGAAGTCGTATATATGTAACGTTTGATGCCAAAAAAGAAGAAGGTTCAGCTGTTTTGTTTACCCACTTGATTCTAAAAATAATTGTGTAGATAAAAGAGGAAGGAGTAAGATGTAATATAGTAATATCCTTCTCCTTCAAGTCTTGTTCTGTCCTTTTCTCTTCTTTCTCTGCTCCCATAGAAAATGTGAGAATCTGTGGGTTCTTTGCAAATCCCTCACTAAAAAAAAAAACTAGTAATTGGTTCCATGAAGAAGAAGGCGAAGCAGATTCAGCCTTTCGATGTTCTCTCGGAGGAGGTGGTGTTGTTAATCGTGGACCTCATCGCTCAGAACCCTTGCGATCTGAAATCCTTCTCCCTTACCTGTAAATGGTTCTACCAAGTAGAGGCCAAGCACCGTAGATCCCTGAAACCTCTCCGGGCGGAGTATCTCCCTCGAATCCTGTCAAGGTACCGGAATACCGCTGATCTCGATCTTACCTTCTGCCCGCGCGTCACTGACTACGCGCTTAGCGTCGTCGGGTGTCTCTCCGGAGCCACGCTCCGGTCCGTAGACTTATCGCGCTCAGGATCCTTCTCCGCGGCGGGGCTGCTGAGATTGGCGGTAAAATGTGCAAGTCTGGTGGAGATAGACCTGTCAAACGCGACGGAGATGAGGGACGCGGCAGCGGCGGTGGTGGCGGAGGCGAGGAGCCTGGAGAGGCTGAAGCTGGGGAGATGCAAGAAGCTTACGGACATGGGAATAGGATGTATAGCGGTAGGATGTAGGAAGCTGAAGAGTGTGAGCTTGAAGTGGTGTGTAGGCGTCGGAGATTTAGGAGTTTGTCTGCTTGCCGTCAAATGCAAGGATATTCGGACCTTAGACCTCTCCTACTTGCCGGTTATATCCCAATCCCCTCATTTCTTCTTTGACAAACTCTCTCTAATTTCCTTCATCCCCCTATTCAGATCACAGGCAAGTGTTTACATGATGTTCTCAATCTTCAACACCTTGATGAACTTCTTCTACAAGGCTGCTTCGGTGTTGATGATGACTCTCTTAATTCACTCACACATGCTTGCGCCTCCTTAAAGGTAACATGTCTTCATATTAAACTTTTCGAGAGAGCACATGTATAAACAGGCCTGGTGTATCTAATATCAGATGGAAATTTTTCTTTTTAAGGCTTTAAATCCGGTTTCATATGTTGTTAGAAGAGAGGTATATATCTTTCAAATTCTCATACCTGGAAGAGATATCGTTGATCGTTTTAATATCCATCTTATCAGTAAGTATTTCAGATTTTACTCTAAACAAAAAAATAATTGTCTTCTCTGCAGAACCTTGATGCATCGAGCTGCCAGAATTTAACTCAGAGAGGTTTAACTTCACTTTTAAGCGGGGCTGGATGTCTTGAGCGCCTTGATCTAGCACACTCTTCTTCCGTAAGTTCCTCCTTTACCCATTATCACCATAACCTGCTTTCCTCTCGCTCTGAGTCTATGATATAAGTGAGTTTACTTTCTGATTTTAGGTCATCTCATTGGATTTTGCAAGCAGCTTAAACAAGGTTTCAGCATTACAGTCCATCAGGTTGGATGGTTGTTCGGTAACTTGTGATGGGTTGAAGGCGATAGGCACTTTGTGCATTTCCCTCAGAGAGGTTAGCCTAAGCAAATGTGTTAGCGTAACTGATGAAGGTCTCTCTTCTCTTGTAATGAAACTCAAAGACCTTAGAAAACTTGACATCACGTGTTGCCGGAAACTCAGTGGAGTTTCAATCACCCAAGTCGCCAATTCATGCCCCTTGCTAGTCTCTTTGAAGATGGAGTCTTGTTCTCTTGTTTCCAGAGAAGCCTTTTGGTTGATCGGACACAAGTGTCGGCTACTCCAAGAGCTTGACTTTACTGACAATGAGATTGATGATGAAGGTTCTTTCTTTTGTCACTCCCTTTCCAACCTTTTTTTTATTTATTTTCCAGATAAAGCAACTCATCGTGCTTTGCAGGACTAAAATCCATATCTAGTTGTCTTAGTCTTTCCTCGTTGAAGCTGGGAATATGTCTTAATATAACAGACAGAGGACTCTCCTACATTGGTATGGGCTGCTCAAATCTCCGTGAACTTGATCTCTACAGGTTAGTCAACTTAGTCATTGTGTGTGTGTTTTAACTAAGTTTCTTAGCACATCAGATCTCCAATCTTATCTACTCCACCAGGTCGGTGGGAATAACAGACATAGGAATCTCATCTATCGCACAAGGCTGCTGTCATCTAGAAACAATAAACATATCATACTGCAAAGACATCACAGACAAGTCCTTGGTCTCATTGTCCAAATGCTCATTGTTACAAACATTCGAGAGCCGGGGATGTCCTCACATCACTTGCCAAGGAATTGCAGCCATTGCTGTTAGATGTAAGCGACTCACCAAGCTCGACTTGAAAAAGTGTCCATACATCAATGACTCCGGTTTGCTAACTCTCGCTCACTTTTCACAGAGCCTCAAACAGGTAAAAGCCTCAGGAAACCTTCCCCAAAGCGTTGAATCTTTGGAATGATCTTTTTTTTTTATAATGGATTGTGTTGTTGCAGATAAGCGTGTCGGAAACGGGGGTGACAGATGTGGGACTTGTGTCGCTAGCAAACATAGGGTGTTTGCAGAACATAGCGGCAGTGAACACGAGGGGTTTAAGCCCGAGTGGAGTAGCAGCAGCGTTGGTGGGGTGTGGAGGATTAAGGAAAGTGAAACTGCACGCTTCCCTCAGATCACTACTTCCTCCGACTGTTATAAACCACATGGAAGCTCGTGGTTGCTCCTTCCTGTGGAAAGAAAATAATAATAACAATAATAATAATACAATTCAGGTACTGTTTTATTGGCTTTATATGTATTACTAGTAAGTAACTGAGCTGATGGATCATCTAGTTGATAATATGATATAACAATTGTAAAAAATACTTGGAACAGGCGGAATTAGATCCCAAGTACTGGAAGCTACAGCTGGAAGAAGATAATCCGTAGAGAAAAATATACACAAAATTGTTGTGAAGAAACATTCTCAAAGGGGGAAAGAGACGCGGAGCAACCAGAGAGAGAGAGGGGGCCCATTGTTGGGGATTTATAAAGAAGAGCTAAGCTGGATTTTTTTGTTGGTATTTGTAACCCCACCCCACACAGACACTTTCACCCTTTTACGTCTGTATATCCAAGGTGGTAGTATGTATGTACCCTTATGTAAAATTTCGTTTCTTTTTTTTTCTTGGATGCCGAAATTAACGGAGTCACACGAGATGTCTCTCTTCCTTTTTGACGCTTTTTTTTCTGCGTGTAATGAAATGAGTTAAGGAATTTTTAATGGCTCTATCAACTTGGCTCCGCAGTAGGGCCCGCCTTTTCATTTCTTAAGGAGTCTTATCTGGAAAGACCGTGAAATCTTTGGCCCACTCCAGCTTCACACCACCCTGCACGAAAGAGAAAATATGAGTCAGCGACTCGTTGTAAGCAACCACCACCTCACAATCCCTCATGGCACTAACGGCTACTGCGCCTTTCGGTGCGCCCACCACTTTATCTCCTTTTTTCTCCTACAAAATTTAATCTATTTAATCATTTATACGGGATTCGACAGATGATGACCAGTTGACCATAACTTAAATAGAAATAAAGTATAAATGTATGCATGTTTATATTCTTTTCAGACAATGAGATGCACAGACATTTTAGGGTTTCGAAATGAAACATACACTGTAACGCCGATTTGAGCCAATCAAAAAACTCTTCAATCATCTTAATAAATTTTGTGTAATCTGTTAAAAACTTAACCCTAAAATATTCTGTTCATCTAGACATGACATTGCCCATAAAAACTCAGCTGGTCAATAAGAGCCCCTTTATTCCTTTTTTTTTCCTTTCTACTTCTTGACAATTTAAAATTTGGACAAATATTGTACCTAGTTTCTGTTACATTCACCTTGACAAAAATATGTGTATGTTTTGATTTTCTTTCGACAAACAAAGAATTTTATTAATAAATATTTGAGATCGTAAAGTTAATATTCAAGATTTTCGAAAATAAATTATTTCATTACGGTATAGGTGTTATTTATTGAGAAAGTACAATATAAAAGGTAATTTGAAGATTATTTCCCTAACCGAACATTTATTCTATTATTTATTTTCCATATATTTGACATTTAATAATCTATTTTACTAGCAAGGCTAGAATAATTCATAGTAACACACGGCATAAAAACTCAAAGATTTCATATAAAATAATGAATGGTTTACAAGATACAAACATCTATGTATTAAAGCTATTCCAACAGAATTTTTACATTTAACTTTGGTTTTCACGATCGTAGAATTTGACGTTGCCATCTTACCATATGTTTTGGTTCTGTTTCTGTAGTGATGCACATTCATGATCCCAACGAACAAAATCCTTAATAGTCCTATCCTCCTTTGTTGGTTCCTTCTTTGTATGAATTACGTTTTGATATTTAGAAGATATCGCATTACCAAGGTAACCACATGTCAATAACGCAAAAGTATAACCGGCAATGATGCCATCAAAATATAATTATATTTGATCAATCAATCATAAAAGATGAACCAAATGATTACACCCCTGCTTTTATTTTTTTTCTGACTGATTACAGAACCGCCCAGAACTAACATTATTGTTTTTTTTTTCAGTAATAAGTGTTTCATTTCATCAATTATATGCATCTGAAAATAATACTATATCACTGCATCTCCATTATATGATTTAAAACGAATTATATCATAATACAGCTACATGTGTTTTTTTTTTGTTGAGTAAAACATGTGGGTTTCTTTCAGAGATGATATTCAATTATATTGAGAGTAAACCCAAGTCGTAGTCAACCATCCATCTTCGGTCAAAGTGATTACTGTGCGACTTATGCAAGCATTCAAAAACTAAATGATTGAAATAAAACGCCCTAATCTTCAAAAAAAGTAAACATTTAGAATCACGTCTAAATTAAGCATCGTATAAATAATTGCATTGGATCCACAAAACTAACAATTTGTCCAAATTGCGAAAGCTGGCCCCATTAGCTATACATTAATTGGGAGATGGAGATTAATTGCTCCAAGAGAGTCAGCGTGGCAGTTTGGAAAATAAAGCAGAAAGTTGGGCTTAAACATAAAGAAACACAATTCGCCGTATAATCCGCGTAGAGAGAGAGAGAGAGGCGGAGGCTTTTATCTTCATGTGTCTTTGCGATAGATTTACATGATATGTTGTCTCTCTCTCTTTCCTCCACCGTAATAGTAATAGTATAGTGAGTCGCCGTTTATCTTCATCATCGGAAAGCTGTAGAGTAAGTATGCGCTGCCTTTTCAGTTATCCTCCTTTAAAGAGTCGGATCTGTAATTTGTGTTGTGTTTTGATCCCAAGCCTAATCGGAGCTAATCACACCTCTGCTCGTTTCTCCTCTCGTTAGTCTCGCCTCCTCAGATTTAGGCTTTCTTTCCAAATTAACAGCAACCACTCGCGACCTATTCTTTCGTTTTTTTCCTCTTCTTTCTTTCTTTCTTTTTTTTTGGTTTTGGTTTGGGGATTGTAAAGTAACTTTTAAGATTATGGAGACTTCCATGGGGAAGCTGAGCTTCTTGCGCAATATCATGGTTCGTGTGCTTCTCTTCGGCCTTGTCATCATCCTTGTTCGTTTTGCTTATGTGGTCACCATCACTGGTGAATCATGCAATCGGGGAGACTTCTGCTTCTTCTCTCTCCCTCAGGATCTCAACCTCGTCATCTCCGGCGCTGGTTCCGGCTCTTCTGCCATCAGATCTACCTCCTCCTCCTCTTCCTCAGGCGCTTCTGACCTCTACACCACCAGGGACTGGATCCAAGCCGTTCAGTTTTACTCCTCCATCTTTCAGGATCTCATCTCCGACGGTTATCTCTCCCCGGAATCTAATACGCTCTGTGTAGAGACTGCTACAGGGGCAGAGGTTTTCTCCCTAAGAGAGATTGGTGTGAAGAACTCCATCGGCATCTCTAAGAAAGCTTTTCGTCCATTGGTGGTTAGAGGCGAGGGACACGCCATACCTTTTGAGGATAATACATTCGATTTCGTCTTCTCCGGTGGTGGCCGCCTTGGGAACTCGTTGAAGCAGTTGGAGTTTGCTGACGAGATTACTCGCACCCTGAAACCCCAAGGATTTGCGGTGGTTCATGTTGGTGCTACCGATACCTACAGTTTCAATTCATTCCTTGATTTGTTTAATTCTTGCAGTTTGGTGAAGATGCGTGATCTAGACGGCTTTGACTCTTCCATGCCTCATATCAGAGAATTCCTTCTTCACAAGGTTGACCACCCGTTGAAGAATTCTGCTGCTGCTGGTGGCAAGTGCTGGATCCCCGGTTACAAGAGAGACTTGATCCGTGATGCTGAGCCACTCATTCCAGAGGAGCCTCTTAAGCCATGGATTACTCTCAAGAGGAACATTAAGAATGTTAAATATATCCCTTCCATGGTTGATATTCGTTTCAAGAGTAGATACGTATACGTTGACGTTGGTGCTCGAAGTTACGGATCAAGTATTGGGAGCTGGTTCAAGAAACAGTATCCCAAGCAGAACAAGACTTTTGATGTTTTCGCCATTGAGGCTGACAAGGCCTTCCATGAGGAGTATAAGATCAAGAAGAAGGTGCACCTATTGCCCTATGCAGCTTGGGTGCGGAACGAGACTTTGTCCTTTGAGATCAATCACGATCCTGGAAAGGAAGTTGAAGCCAAAGCAATGGGTAGGGGGATGGGCAGAATCCAGCCACTTAAAAAGTCTTCCTCAAGCTTAGCAGGAGAGGTGAATCTGATTCAAGGATTCGATTTCGCTGACTGGTTGAAGAAGAGTGTGAGAGAGAGGGACTTTGTTGTGATGAAGATGGATGTTGAAGGAACCGAATTTGATCTCATCCCCAGGCTGATCAAGACAGGAGCCATTTGTCTAATCGATGAGTTGTTCCTTGAATGCCATTACAACAGGTGGCAGAGATGTTGTCCTGGTCAGAGGAGCCAAAAGTACAACAAGACTTATAACCAATGCTTAGAGCTCTTCACTTCGCTCAGACAAAGTGGTGTACTTGTCCATCAGTGGTGGTAATGCTTAGGACGCTGCACTATCGTCTTCTTTCTTGGCTAGGGGTTATTTCCAATCTATAGTTGTACTTTTCTTCTTCTAAAAATATAAACAAGGATATTGTCGGTTTCTTCAATTCAAAAAAAAAAAATAGAAAAGAACAAAATACTCTTCGCGTCTGTTTTAAAATTCCCTTTACTGTAAGAAGTTCAGCTTGAATGGAAAAAAGTTTGAGTTTCTCTTCACTTCTCTTAAATTTATATATTGTGATGACCTGGTTCTATAGAGACTTCTGCTTTCTAATGAAGGAAGTAGAGGAACACAAGTTCTGCTTTGTTTGCTTTCTGTTGTTGTGTCTCTTCTTAGATACTTTACTCTGGAAGAATGGTTTTAAGAATGGCTGTAACTGGAGCAATGCAAAGCCTTGAATCAGGTATGTATGTTCATGTCATTTTATCTTCTTTCAAGAGTATGGATGTTTCATCTAAGTTGCAGCCGTACTTTCCGGAGGTGTAACCCTGAGACCTCTACGCTCTCTTGCTTACAAACCCACAACCTCAATGATTTTTATTAAGTGCGGACAGTTGGAATTGTGTGCTTGATATGAGGATTAACAAGAAACAGTCAATCGTTAATATCTTAGTTTTCTTATTATCTAGTTACCTGTTGGTTAGTGTTGGTTGTCAAAAATTGAGGAAATGATTTGGTGAAGGAGATGTTGGATTTATGTCGCTATGGATTGTAAATAAAGAGCTACAGGAGAAAAATCTATCGAGCCAGGTAATTTCCTGTTTATCGTTAATCTCCATATCCAATTTTGGATGATGCTCATCTAGATTTCCATCTATTTTTAATCACGGAAAGTATTAAACATATCTCACTCTGGAGTTTTTTTTGTTCTGTTCATTTGAGAAAACCATCTTTGACCTTTCCATTATAATCTTTGATTTAAGCTTCAATTAAAAGACAAATGCCGGTGCCATTATAAGGTCCCGCGGATCATCCAAACACGTTTCCATGGCAATCAAACAAGGGGAAAAGGGAATAAACCAAGATGCCATGACAGTTTGGGAGGTAAGAATTTTATTTTTCCTGTTGGGTCATTTCATTTGTTTCTTAAGTTTTCTGGGTTCGGTTTCATCTGCTTTGTTTTCATGGAATTTTACATCTTGAAGCTGTCTCCCTTTTTAAGGCACAACTGCTGTTACCGTCCTTAAACAGGTAAAAATCACCAGTCTCTTAAGAGTATTATGGGCTCTTCTTAAATAATACAGTCAGAAAAGTCTCAACATACACAGTTTGTCAAACATTTGCAGGGTGACTGCATGGTGATCGCCAACTTGGGAGATTCACGAGCTGTTCTTGGCACCCGTGGAAGCAAGGACAATCTCAGAGCTGTCAGCTCACGGTTGATCTGAAACCTTGTGTCCAAAGTCAGTATCATCTTTTTTCAGACCCCTTTTTCTAAATTTATTAAACATTGAAGTGGACATAAAAAAGAAGTTTGATTATATTCTAAGTTAGCTTTGCTTTTAAAGTCACCGTAACTTTTAACAGGCGAAGCAGAGAGAATAGTGTCATACAAAGGAGGGTGTTTGCTACTGAAGAGGAACCTGATGTGTATAGTGGATGCCTGATGATGATTGCCTCGGGAATTGAAAATTTGGTGATTTCTGCCTTAAAGACTATGGACTTCTCTGCATTCCTGAGGTCTTTTGCAGAAAAGTCAGTAGGGGAGACGAGTTTGTGGTTCTAGCCACCGATTGGGGTAGAACAACTTGAACGAGTTACAGTCTTGGTACAGATATATGCATTCGGTGAAAACAGACTCTATTAAAAGGTTTCAGAGAGCAGCTCGGACATGGAGAAGTAAGTTTGCAGCCTCTAAAGCTGATGACTGCGCCGTGCTATCGACTGTTTCTTGGAAATCATGTAAGAGCAATAACAGGTGTCATGGGGTACACCATTGAGTCTACCGCAAAATTAAGGTTTCATAGTAGGAAGTTAACAAAAAGCATGTACAAACAAATCCACAAAAAAAGAAAAAAAGGAGAAAGGAAGGTCATTGGTGGAGAGCGAGAACAGAAACAGAGAGCTGGAGATCTCCGGAGATCAACAAATCACCAAGCTCTCCTAATTCCTTGAAATTGCTCCATTCAGACAATCCTTCCAACATCAATAGATCCTCTTCGTGTCTTATCCCAACCATCATCACATCGAAGTCGTCTCCTTCCTTCCTTAGCAACTCCATCAGCTCCACAGCTTCCTCTATTCTTACCTTTTTTTTTATTTATTTAGAAAAACCATTTTCAGAAACACGCAGAAGAAGAAACTTGTTAGCCAAATCAGAAACCTACCTCTCTGAAGATGGTGTTATTTTCTGAATTCTCTTTGCGGAACATGTTGATGACTCTCATGTCGTGCGTTCTCTCCACCATGTCTCGGAGGGGAGAGACGCCGTTCTGATCCACCAACCGGAAGACATGAAGCTCCACGCTCGGATGGTTTGCTAAGCGTGTAGCATACGCAAGCATTTCGCGGTCATCTGGTCCGCCTATGAAGATAGCACAGATAGTGATGCAAATCTTTTTGATGGGAACGAACCTGAAATCAGGGAGCCTCCCTCGGTCTATGAAGAGCGCGACAGAGCACGGACATGTTTCCAGGAGATTCCTACACAACAGCCTCTCCCACGACTCGATTCCAGCATCAAGAGTTAGTATCACAAGATCTGTCTCCTGGTCAAAGGCTATTGTGCAAACGTCCTCGTGCATTGTCTTCCGCGGCGCCACCGCCGTAAAGCACTCTATCAGTACTGTCTCCTGTCGCACCCAAAAAATAAATGAATCTTCCTCTTATAAGTTACAATATCTGGTTAAATAAATAAATAATGTACCGGGTTACTCTTCTCGTAGTTGTGAAAGGCCTTAACGATCTGGTCTCTTGGAGTAAGCACGATGAAGGGACTTATCTCTTGCGTGTGATGAATGAGAAGAGGAAGACTATGATTATTCAGCTCTTCCAAGTTCACGGCGAAGACGGAGAGAGGAGATCCGATGGCTGGACGAGAGAGTTCGACGAGGTCCAACACCGGACGCACCGCCTCGCGCTGCCGGAAACAAGTGAGGATCCTCAAGGGAGCCTCGATTCGACAGTGTTGAACCGTACGTCTCTTGTAAGGGTTGCGTTTGCTCATGGTGTGGTACAGTTTCTTGACAACTACTATGAGAACTGTTGAGTTTACCATTGCTGACATCACCATTGCAACAAATGATTTCTTTGATATTTTCTGCAGCCCTTGAACAAAAGTTTTTTATCCATTATTTACCTCTTGTTCATATTTAATTATTTGACCGTGTGCATGGTGAATATGTATATGTTTCCAGCACTAGACTAGCAAATGAAATATTAGCATATGCATAAAAGCTTGTGCATTAATTAAAGAGTATGCATGCAGCTAGGGGGTTTAATTATTTGTACCCTGTAACTGAAGTTCTGTTTGTAGATTTGAACATCGTAAATTCCTTGGATATTGACGATAAGCCCGACAAGAATGGCGTGCCAAAGTGGCACATTATAGTAATGGGAAGGCAAGGCAATAGCCACGACTTTGGCGAACCGGATCATGCCAAAAAGTAGCTCATATCGAATAACATCTCCAAAGGAAAAAAGAGAGAGATCGATGTTGTAGCCAATCCCTATAATGTAGCAAGGCATCAAGAAATACCAGATGAAGCACCCCATTTTTTCTGAGAGTCCGGTTCCAAGTGGCGAACGTTTCGGGGTGGCTAGACCCAAGACCACCGCGCCAAAGAAGTAAGGTAATCCCACAAATTCCGACCAGAGAGAGGAGATGAAAAGCAAGACACATATAACGGAGAGATATGAGGCCTTTAGAGAGTGTCCTTCCGGTGTTCTACTTATCATCCACTGCATTATCGGTCGGAACACGTATACTATTGCCACTATCATTAGCATCTGCAATTTTGTTATTATTTTTATAATACACAAAAAAGTACGTATACTATATAGTATAAACTTGGTGGTACGTACCTGTGCGGCGGACAAGAAATAGGCGCGATTTTTATCGGCTAATTCAATGTTAAATTCAAGGGCGATCTTAAGCATGAAAAAACACCAAGAGAGGCAGTTATGGACCATCATGGAGGCAAGTGCTAACCTCCCTGGCTCGGTGTTCAACATCTTTAGGCTCGATAACACTCCGTAAACCACCTGGAAGAACATGGTAGACTGAACGAGTGCCACGTTGTTAAACTCCACCGGAGGTATCCCGGTGGGTCCACCTCCTAGCCTCTTGGAGATCAAGATGGACGAGAATTGGCCCCACAGGAAAGGTATGAGGAAAAGTAAGATGCCGTTTATGAATGCTAACTTGCCTACTCTCTTTACCAACCTGGCGTCTACTTGACATGTTGTGATGTAGCAAATGAAGAGGAAACATATGGCCTCGTAGGATTCGATTATGTACATGCTTCTTGTGTAGAAAAATGTAGACATGAACTGTTTGTTACGTCCTATAATCGATGGTCCTAAGCAGATCCCAGCCTGCATGTATAGCATCACATTCGATAATAATGATGAAGCAAAAAGAAAAGAGTATTATATAGATGTATGTATACCAGGATCTGAGTGAGGAATACAAATTTTCCGAAAGGCCGGAGAAGAAGCTGGAAAAACATGGAAAATAGGGAGACCACAGATATCTGAAGAAGAAGGAGAGGAAGAGCATACTTGATTGGATTCTCTCCATGCCCAATCCCCATCGAGCTTGCACCTATCCATGTCTCACAAATCCAGTCTACTCCTCCGTAGTTATAAGTTTTTGTTATATTTTCCATTTTCGTGTTTCCCTTAAGACCCAAAGAGAGATATTGTAAGAAGAAAATATACTTAAATTCTTGTTTCTCTCATCTATATTTAGGGGTTTAATAGTTAATACCGATTATCCTCGTGAGAGGTCATCCTACTTTTAAGGTCTTTTAAATCTTCTTATGTGTGGTACAAAAAAAAACTTGGGCATGATAATCATATTATAGCTTGAGACTGATTGGCACATTGAGACGACCTTCAACAAACACCACGTCTCCTTAAGAGAGGTAAAAAAAAATAGAGGAAGCCAGGGATGTGGTGAACCTACTGAGGGAAGAAGGGAACAGTTACGATCTGATAATGGTAGGAATCAGACACCAAGCAAGTTTCCAAGGATTATCAGTGTGGAGTTAGAACGAGGAGCTTAGAGATCTGCTCACTGCATCGGTTTTGGCCGTACAACAGCAGCTCTCCTCTGTCGCCGATGATGGTTTAATGGCTTAATAATGTTCTTTTAAAAGGAAAATGTGAGAAAGCTCCTTTATTTTATTTTATTTTATTTATAGAAACTATACATTGATTGATCTTTTGACCAGCAAACTCCTTATTACATGACCACCTTATTTGATTAGTCTTCACTGTCCCATAGATCTGCCACGCTACGGAATGGACCTTCGCTCTTGTTGACGAACATATCCTCACCGTCCATCACTCGTTTCTGCGTCAAAAAAGTGTGAAACATATAGGATCAAAACAGAGTAAATAAGCAAAACACCAATATAATTACTTATTCGGAACCACACAAGAGAAAGAAGTGTTCTGTTTCACACTGACCTAAAAGGACCAATTACAAGAAATCAGTTAAGTGCTCTGTACTCTCATTATGTTTCATGTAGCCTACCAAAAGAAAAAAACAGTAACAATCCTAAGAATATTCCGGCCTCTTAAAAGTCTCAGTCTACCTGGTCACTGATGCTGCTGAGAGCTTCAAAGTCTTGGTCAGGGATCACCCAGTCAAAAACTTTGATGTTCTCCTTGATTCTCTCTGGATTCGATGACTTGGGGATGACACTTGTTCCTCTCTGTAGACCCCATTTCACTAGAACCTGTCCCGGCGTCTTGTTCAGCTTCTTGGCTATCCTATCCACCGTCTGATCATGTATCAGATCCCTCCCGCCTTCTTGAGATCCTAGGGGTGAATAGGCCTTGCAAGTTTTTCAGTAATACCACTACCGTTATCAGTTTGCCTATCATGGATGGAACCATATGCTTGCGCTAAACGAATATATATATATATGTATATTAGGAACTTAAGCAGTGAATCTCTTTGAACAGAGACATGAATAAAAGAATCACACTTACCGTAACATGGATACCATTCATTTTGCAGAGTTGGAGCATTTGGTCATTTCTCCAACCAGGATGCATTTCCATCTAATTAACGCAAAGATAACATACTCAATACGTTTCTATGTAGTTTTTCTTTTTTATAAAAGTATTATTCATGAACATGAACACACACACACACACACACATATGATACAAACCTGGCAAACAGAAGGGATCACTTCAGCGAATCCTAGCAGCTTATTGAGCTTAGTGATGGTGAAGTTGCAAACGCCAATGCTCCTGACAAGATTCTCCTTGACAAGCTTCTCCATTTCTCTCCAAACACCTTCCATGTCAAACTCAAGTACGTCTCCTGCCTTTGGTGGCTTACTAGCTCCTTCTCTTAGACGGAAAGGCCAGTGAATCTGCACAAAATAGAATTTTATAGACAGAAACGTCTGTTCCGACGTCTAACGCTCATCAGAGTAAATCAAGGAAATCTCCTTGGTGTTTGCTCTCTTCTTCTGTAATGGACTCGTATTTGGGCTAGGTCTCGGCCCACTCTCTTCTAATTTAAATAAAACAGTAAAAAAAGAAAGTCTGACAACTTGATTCGAAACAACACACATACCAGGTAAAGATCAAGGTAGTCTAACTGAAGCTCTTGAAGGGTATTTTGCAGAGCAGGACGCACTCTCTCAGGAGATAACTCTGTACACCTTTACCCGTGCATCCAAAAAAAAAAAACAGTTAACAGTGGCGACAAAACAAAAAGAAGTGAAGTAGTAAAGAAAGGAATGGGTGTTTACCAAAGCTTGGAGGTCACGAAGAGGTCCCTCCTCTCAATACCAGCGTGCATAGCCCTCTTCATCCCTTGACCGACCTTGTACAAGAGTAAGGAACTGTTTACATCTAAACTACAAACTGTCTTTCAGACAGAAAGAGAGACCTCATTCTGATCACCATATTTCGAAGCTGTGTCAATGTGCCTATAACCACCCTGCAGCATCAACAGAACTAAACGATTGATTCTTCTAGCAAATCTTTAACTCTTTAGCTGGAAAACGTATTCCAATTAGAATTGTGAAAGGGAATGACCTCGACGAGTGCAGTGAAAACGGCGTGGGAGGCTTGAGAGCCAGATCGCCAGGTGCCCAGTCCAACGGCTGGGATTTTGTGGCCGCTCAAGAGCCGAAACGACTCCGTCTTCTGCCCTTCCGGTGTAAACGTGGCATGTGCCATTTCTCTACCTCTACTCTAGTTGAGTTCTACGTACACAGACGGGCCCTATTTAATGCAGAAGCAGGCACCGCCACTTGGCAGAAGAGAGCCATCGAGGAGCCGCGTGTCTTGTGTGCAAGTGCCAACCTCAAGTAAAACGAACATTCAGCAACGGCAGCGCAAGTTGTTATTTCATATATATATAAAATCCTACAAATTGGGCTTGGAAAAAGATCGAAACGTTGGGCCGCAGAGAATAATAAAATGGGCTTTGGAGGGGAAAATTAAAGATGGACCAATTTGTTAATTATCCGCTTTACCAAAAAGAAAACTGGGGATCGAGAGTGAAACAAACAAAGAAAAGAAAAGAAGATGCCGTGCCTTAACATCTCCACCAACGTTAGCCTCGACGGCGTCGATACCTCTTCCATCCTCTCCGAAGCTACCTCCTCCGTTGCCAAAATCATCGGCAAACCTGAGAACGTATTCCCACTCGATTTTCCCTCTTTTTCTGCTTTCTAGGGATTGTTTGTTAGATTGCAGGATATTGAAACCCTAGTCATAGTTTTAGCCACTGATACTTGTCCGTTGATCTGTTCTGTTTTTATTATTCAATATCTGAGGCGACGCTCATGACTGTTTCTACAGTATTGGTGTTAGATAAATATTTAATTGGATTTGGGGTTCGTCTTTGTATTTTTATCATAGATAAGGTTACTTGGCCATCCTCACCCTTTTTTTTATTTGTTTTTAAACAAGCTGCTTTGTCATTGCTTCTTCTTTATTCTTTCTTGTTGTTCATCACAATTTAATTGCGCTTATTTTTCATGGTAATTTTGCAGTATGTGATGATTGTGTTGAAAGGCTCAGTGCCTATGGCATTTGGTGGCACCGAGGACCCTGCCGCTTATGGTGAACTTGTCTCCATCGGTGGCCTTAATCCTGATGTCAACAAGATGCTCAGCGCTGCTGTCTCTGCCATCCTTGAGACTAAGCTCTCTGTGCCCAAGTCTCGCTTCTTCCTCAAGTTTTACGACACCAAGGTAAGCAAGCAGTCTCCCTCCCTCTCTGTTTGTCTTCACGCATCCATGCTTCTCATTTTCATTCTTCCCTGTCTATAGGCCCATCAAAGTCAAGAATATGCACAGTGTTTACACGCTTTACACCAGCACTACTAGTTCATGAATGAATAGGGAACAAAAAAAAAACATCTTCTTGTGTAAGTTCATCATCATAAGACAGACCTCTAACTATCTTTTACTCTAAAAAAAATAGCCATAAACAAGTTAGATCATTCGTTGCAACCATATGGAGAAGTCTACATCAGTTTTACAACCACAATTTTTTGTTCGTTTTGAGTTATCGCAAGGGTTTAGTGGGTCATACATCATCCCCCCGAGCATTCATCATGTTTATTTGTGTATGCCCATAGGCCATCCTGAGATGTCATTTCTTTTCTTCTCTGGTTACTTCGTGCAGGGATCCTTCTTTGGTTGGAATGGAGCGACTTTCTAGTTCCGTGGTGATTGCCATGCAATTTATGAACGTGTGTTGGTATTAGTATTCATGCTTCTCTTATCGTCAACCAACTTTGAACTATATTTCCGGTTGTAAACTTATCGTAACGTTTGTTATTTAATGTTTTATGATGCCCCACCTCGTCTTCAAAGATAATTGAGATGAATTGATCGTATATCAATTTGGCTTAAAGAGTAAAATTGGATTTCAAAAATTCTGATAAAAGTTTTTAAAAGGAGATTATTAGTGGTGTCATGTATTTAAATGATGTGGGAGAGAAGAAGATTGACCTAGTAATTTACCTACGGCATTGGTTGATAATATAGTTTTAACAAAAAGTAGAAAAAATATTCTAGTTTAAAAATGGTTTTATCACAAAAATAGTTTTTAAGAGAAAACTGACTAACATAAGTTTTATTAAAAATGTAAATATATGTATCTATGAGATTTAAATTAAAAAAATATTAAAAAATGAATTTATTATTTTGAACAAAACTAATTTGAAAATTAATCTGGGAGATGCATGAAATATTACTAAAAGAAAATATGGATTATCTGTGAGATGAAGAAAGAGAGAGTTGAAAAACGCGCAAGTAAGACCATGATTATAGGGGTTTCTTAGATGGGTTTTTAAGGGAAAAATAAAGAATGGGGCCCACAAAAAACAAAAAACCACTTTCCAAACTTGCTAATTAAGAACTTGCTAATGATGCCCTAATAGTCTATTTATAAAAATGCGTAACACAAACGCGTGTAGGTAAGAAACAGTCTGGATCTGTAACTTGTTCAAATATTTATTACATATCCGATTTTCCTATCTTTTAATCCCTGAAGAAGAAGAAGAATGGTGTCGTCAGATTCGCATGTGCTCCCGGTTTCCACAACCTTAACAGCTTTGTCCGAATCGCAACCTCCAGCCGTCCGTGCATTTGTGAATGGCTTTACCGAAACGGTCCGTGATGGTCTGTCTCGTAGCCGTCCATGGTCAGAGCTCCTCCATCGATCCGCCTTCACCAAGCCGGACTCTCTTTCCCACGCGGCGTCGCGACTCCTAAAGAATTCCTCTTATTTCAGGGTGAATTACCTCTGCATCGTATCTCTCATCCTCGCTTTCTCTCTTCTCTCCCATCCCTTCTCTCTTCTCCTCCTCGTCTGCCTCGCCGCTTCTTGGCTCTTCCTCTACCTCTTCCGTCCTGCCGATCGACCTCTCATCCTCTTCGGCCGATCTTTCTCCGACCTCGAAACTCTCGCTGCCTTAATCCTCTCCACAATCGCCGTCATCTTCTTTACCAGCGTCGGATCTCTACTCATATCCTCTCTCATGGTCGGCGTTGCGACGGTCTGCGTCCATGGTGCCTTCAGAGCTCCCGATGATCTCTTCCTTGACGAGCAAGATCCTGCTGCCGCCGGGTTTCTCTCATTCATCGGTGTCCCTACGTCTTCCTCTTCCACCGTATAGTGATCTTTGTCAGAATCTGTTAGTTTTTTTTTCTGGTGAAGATTGTTGTTTATATGATTCCTTTGGCCACTGTTTCAATATAACTTCTTCATCCAGAAGATCTTTCTTTTTAAAAAATAAAATCAGCAAATAATAGTAAACTCTAGTTCGTTGCTGTTTGTAGAAACAACTACCGTTTAGCTCTCGTGCCGTTTTGATCTACTTAAAACGCCGTGCAACTCACTTTGGAACGCCACGTCGTTTCCTTTCCGAAGCGCTGCGTAGTAATATTGGGCCCAACAATGATATAATTGTTTAGCACGTAATCTCTGAAAAAACCCGTTTCGGTAGAATAAAGCTCAAAAGTTAAGACACGTATTCTCGGCCCATAAGCTTTTTCACTTTTCCCGCCGTCCCGAGATGTTTTGATTTTGGGAACAATTTTATTTCTTTAGCAAAAAGTTGCTCCAGTTCGGTGAATAAGTCGAAATCATAGCACTGAAGAAATGTCGACGTGGAGGTTATTTCCCGATTCAAGCGGCGATGATTTCGGGTGGGAAGTAGCAGGCCGGATTCTTCAGTCTGACTCAGAAGATTTTACTCTCGAATCCACAGCTCCACTACCTTCTATGAACGATCTCTTGCTCCAAGGTTTTGGTTAACTGTTTGTTTTTTTTTGTTTTGTCACTGAGATTAATTGTTTCTGATGAAGGATGGTCGAAGCTTATACAAGGGGATGAAGCGATGTTGAGGACTGGGATGGGGAATTCTGCAGCTCTAAAA
The DNA here is from genome assembly GCA_905132885.1 of Moricandia moricandioides. Lineage (NCBI taxonomy): Eukaryota > Viridiplantae > Streptophyta > Magnoliopsida > Brassicales > Brassicaceae > Moricandia > Moricandia moricandioides. Next base: position 246,623 of record CAJHQQ010000197.1, on the reverse strand, counting down.
GATTCTTCGACTTCTAAAGCTAAATCCATTTTAGCAGATTCTTATTATCCAGGTCATTTCAGCATATTCTTAGACAAATCTGATTCACTCCACCCTGAACCTCTTCAATTTTCTTGTTCGTTTCATTTCTTTGATGTGATTTCTTCATTTCCCTTGTTAAGAGGATGGTTACATATTATAAGAATCTTACTGACATTGGTTTTGCAAAATCTTTTGAATGTTCCCTGTTCCTTCCTTGCCTACACGTTAGATTCCAATCTCCAAGTGGATTCACCTGGAACTTTGCCTATCTTCAGGACCGCCTCAGGTCAAACTGTCCCATTGAAAAACTCTTCAATTGCCAAAGCTATCTCTATTCTTGGCTCTCATATCACTGACTCAGGTCTCTTGTTATCTCCTCTTCTCTCTACTCTTGCTTATCTACCAACTTGTCCTTTTTGCTATTCCATTTAACTTCTAGGTTAATTCTTTATGTTTATTTTTACACATTTTCTTGAGTTCCGTTGTTATCTTCTGTTAGTGAATATACTTTGTTAAGGGAATGAGTATTAGAAATTGCTGTTTTTTTCTTACAGTTGATATGTTACTAAGCTTCTATTTGATTCTGTAGACAACGGTCCTCTCAGGGAGAGTGCCTTTGGTGATCCCAACTCTTTTTTCCAGACAGCTTCTAACAAGATGGTTACCGTTTCTTCTAGCGGTCTGTCAAGAGCCAATGCACTGTTAGGACTAGAAGAAGATAATTTTAATGGATTTAACCACGTGAAGATGTCGAATTCTTCCCACCAGAAACGTGGGTGGTCTAAGTTAAAAACTCATGCTACAGGGGTTCAGCATCATTCACAAACTCCAGGACAATACGAGGGCCATGTATCTGGGGAAATTTTAAATCCATCTGCAATGGTGCCTCCAACAAAGTTTCAGACTGCTGGTGGAAAAACGTTGCCAGTGTCAGTCCAGGCATTGAAACGTGCCAGAAACCTTCTCGGAGACCCTGAGGCAGGGACTTTCTTTGATGATGTAGCACCAGGTGATCAGTTTGCTACACCACAGAAAGTTCAAAGGTTAGATGATACTGCTATAAACAATAGAAATGCCAACACTGGTTACAACGCTCATGAAGGAAAGACAAGCAACAAGCATACGGCAACTAGTTTTGTATCTCCTCTTCGGTCATCTTCAAAGCAACTCAGATCAGTCAAAATTGAGGCTCTAGCTTCAGGGGGTAATTTGATCAAGAAATTTGATGCGGCTGTTGATGAGACAGACTGTGCTCTGAATATTACTAAACTTGCTACACATGGACTATCAAATAACAGGCCTTTGGCATCAAATACGGCTGTGAATATTGCCAAGGCAAACGGTTTCATTCCAATAGCTAAACAATTTGGAAGACCGGCTTGCCAGCCACTTGTCGATATAACAAATCGCAGTAATACAGCTTATGCAAACAATAAACAAGACGGTACCCAAAAAAAAGATTGGGAAAGACAATCTCCGTGTCTCCTTTTAAAAGGCCAAGGAATTCCTCCTTCATAACTCCTTTAAAGAGAAGTGCTCAGCATGCTTTAAGTGGTAAAAGATTCAGGAAACTTCATATGATGTTTTGTTGTGACGAATAATTTATGTGTAATTTCTTTGGTTGGCTCTTATAATTTTTTGTATCTTGTTTATGATCAGGTTTGTCTATTGTATCTTCTGATACACTTTATTCCAAAAAGGTGCTTTCTACAAGATATCCAGAAAGGTCTCCAAGAGTATATATCAAGGATTATTTTCGAATGCATCCAACAGTTACTACTAAGGTATAAATCTTTTATCCCTTGCCCGTGATCTTGAGTTATATATACTTTTTTTGTTTTCGTTCACTCAAACTATACTTGCGGGATGGTTTTAGATGAACTATGTGCCAGACCGTGTCAGAAGAATCAAATCAAGTAATGCAGATAAATATGTATTCCGTGATGAGTCTTCCTCAAATATGGTTGGAGCTGAAACTTTTTTTCAAAAGTTGGCTGAGTCTGGTGCTTCCCTACAACAAGCATCTAGAAAGTAATTTATCCCTTCCTTAAAATGTTTATAATTGCCCATCTTATATCAGAGATGTTGGTGAACGATCTACTGTGTCTCGCATGTGATTCTCAATTTTTAGATAGACAGTCGCAATAATTTCTACACCTATTTATATGTCACTATATATGTACACTAGGTGGGTCATTAATCACTACAGATGGATCGTCTGGAAACTTGCATGCTACGAGACATACTACCCAGTCATATGCAGAGGAAATTTTCTGACTATCACCAATATTCTCGAAGAACTGAAATACAGGTTTCTCAATCTTTCAACACAGCTCGTTGTCTTTTGAGCTCATGCGAAATCTAACATGGTTAATCTACCTACATAGATATGAGCGAGAGGTCAATCATGGTCACCGCTCTGCAATCAAGAGAATTCTGAGTGGTGACGCTTCAGCTTCTTCAATGATGGTGCTCTGCATATCAGCTATTAATCCAAAGACGGATAATAATTCTCAGGAAGCACTTGGTTCTGGTCTTGGCAGCAATGTGAAAGTAGAGCTCAGTGATGGGTGGTATGAAATTGCTATTGTGTTTGGTACCAGTTTTCTTGTCTCATTTCCTCATGATTTTTTTTTTAATCACAGGTACTCCATGAATGCTGCTCTGGATGTCAATCTGACAAAGCAGCTGAATGCTGGAAAACTGTTTGTTGGACAGAAGCTTCGAGTAAGTTATTTTCCTGCAAGGTTTAAATATGTAGTTTGGCAATACACATTTTTTTTGTTAGATGACTGGCTTACAGCATGCTTACGTTCTTATTTCCTATCTGAAGATCCTTGGAGCAGGACTTTCTGGCTGGGCTACACCAACATCACCTCTTGAGGTTTCTTAGACTTCGAGTTTTATGTGAGCTTCTGAAACCTTTAGCATGTTGGTTGCTTCATGATTTCATCCAACCGAACTTTCAGGAAGTGATTTCAAATACGATTTGTTTGCTGCTGAATATTAATGGGACGTACAGAGCTCACTGGGCGGACCGACTAGGATTCTGTAAGTAGCTTTGTGCTGTGGACCTTACTACATCCTCTAAGCTGCTTATTTCGTAGTGGCTGTGCTTTCATATTGTTTTCTTTATATTGACTGTCTTATATTCTCTTCTTCAAGGTAAAGAAGTTGGTGTTCCTCTAGCCTTCAACTGTATCAAGTGCAATGGGGGTCCAGTGCCTAAAACGTTAGCTGGAATCACACGAATATACCCTATCCTGTACAAGGAAAGGTCAATAAAAATGTGTACCTTTTAATGCAACTTGGTCCCTTGTATACTTCTGGTAAAAACTTATTTGCTCGGCATACACAGGTTAGGTGAAAGGAAGTCAATTGTTCGATCAGAGAGAATGGAAAGTAGAGTGATCCAGCTGCATAACCAGAGGCAAGTTTCCATTTTAACTTTAAAGGGAAGTTGTTTATGTGATCAGTTTGGCACATGCATCTCTTGTATAAGGAGTGTCATGAGTAACTCAGCAAAGCTAGAAAGGTTCTTTACATATAGCTTCGAAATGGCATTTTGTAGGACATACAAACAATCTTTGCATATAATAGAAAATCTTCTGGGCTTCTGATTACGAAGGGATTAGCATATTACTCTAATCAACTGGGTTTGTTGCTTAACCAAAACGAGCTTAATATTTCAGTTCCTCTCATTCTTTACCTGTTGTTTTTTTCTGTTCGCTGTAGGCGCTCAGCTCTTGTTGAGGGTCTTATGTGCGAGTACGAGAGAGGACTAAATGGTGTCCACAGCCAGATCGACACTGACAGTGAGGAAGGAGCTAAGGTCTTTAAGCTGTTAGAGACTGCTTCTGAACCTGAACTCCTAATGGCAGAAATGAGTCTGGAGCAGTTGACATCTTTCACTACATATAAATCAAAATTTGAGGTAGAATATTGTTTGTCTTTCCTTAGTAGATCGTTATGCGCCAAATCAATTAACAGTTTTAGTTTCTAAACCTCAGGCAGCCAAACAAATACAGATGGAAAATTCAGTGGCAAAAGCTATTGAAGAAGCTGGCTTAGGTGAAAGGGATGTCACCCCATTCATGAGGATTAGGCTTGTTGGACTGACGAGTTTAAGTTATGAAGGAGAACACAATCCAAAAGAAGGCATAGTAACAATCTGGAATCCAACGGAGAGACAGGTATATTGAAATGCGTAAGCTGAATAATTCATGTACGGGTTATAAGTTTACGCGCATATGAGTTTAGATATAAGGTTGAGTTCCAATCATAAGCTTGTGAGAGGTTCTGTGGACAATGAATATTACGAGCAACATTCATTAGGTTAAGCAATTTTTCTACTTCAGATTTTTTAAAACAGTTGTCATTTTCTACTACTATTGTACAGAGAACCGAGTTGACAGAGGGGAAAATATACATAGTGAAAGGGCTAGTACCAATGATCTCAGATTCAGAAACACTTTACTTACATGCCAGAGGGTCTAGCTCAAGATGGGAGCTTTTGTCTCCAAAAGCTTCTTCAAATTTTCAGTAAGTTGTTATTGTGGACTTTCTTCTATAAGCATACCTGAATCTATCTCTCATTTATCTCCCTTGTTGCTTCAGGCCCTTTTTCAACCCCCGTAAACCCATTTCTTTGTCAGATATTGGTGGAATTCCTCTTTCAAGGTTAATCTAATTCCAAGCTTTTTTATATGTACACTCTTTACCAAACTCACTTTGCTAATCTATGTACACTAACAACATATCTAATGATTATTATTTCAGTGAATTTGATATCGGTGCGTACGTTGTCTATGTTGGAAATGTATATACGGATGTTGAGCAAAAGAAGCAGTGGGTGTTTGTGACAGATGGATCCATTCAACACTCACGTTCAGGGGAAATCTCAAACAGTCTTCTTGCTATAAGCTTCAGTACGCCATCCATGGATGACTTACCCACTCCCCACATCAGCCATAGTCTTGTCGGATCCGTGGTATTGTACAAATTCAAAATCTTCTCACTGAGAGACAGTGAAATAATGCTAGGGCGTTTTGTCTTATATGGTTTGGCAGGTAGGATTCTGCAACCTAATAAAAAGAGCAAAGGATGCGAGAAACGATATGTGGGTTGGGGAGGCAACGGAGAACTCAGTGTACTCCATAAACGCAGAAGCTGCTTACTCCTCTCACCTCAAAATCAGCAGTTCCCATATCCAAACATGGGCTAAGCTCGCTTCGTTCAACTCCGTTCGTTCTCTTCATTTACCTCTTTCTATATTGTTTATCTTTATTCTTTTTAACTCTCCTTAGGGTTCGACAATTGGTTTTTCTGTCAGGTTTTGGTTCAGAAATCTTTTGGTATTTTCAGATTACTTGGTTTGGTGCTTTTTCTTCTCTAACTGTTCTTGTTCTCTGCTTAATTAATTTTCAGGTAATCCATAAACTTAAGCAGAGAGTCCTATTTATAATCGGTGCTTCTACATGCTCAACAAGGTGAACTCTTCTCTTCAAAATCTTCTTGTTCATAAGTCTTGAGTTGTCTAACCCCTGCTGCTTTTGCTTATTTTACCCCATTATTTTCGTATTAGTAACCCATCTTTGCGTAGTGTTACGTGTCCAAACTATCATGGATATTTGACCTGATTTTTGCATTAAATTGTCAGAACACAATGTATACTCTGAAGCTTGAGTGCTATAACATAATCCGGAATCGAAAGATTGTGTGTTTTAGAAAACGAAAACGTATCATTAAGACAAAAAAAAACTAGCTCGTGGCAAAGGGGAGGAATTTGTAATGATCACAAAAAATGGAAAAGCAATTGATTCCAGATGTCAGGAACTCCAGGTACACACCAATGAATGCAATCCGAATAAGACGCCGGATTTTTCAACCGGTCTTCGTTTAGAGGTTCCCAGAATTTCCGGTACACCGAGGGATGACCATCTTTACGATACTCAGACAACTGTGTGATGTTGATGACTGAGACCTTTGGCCCCAATCTCCTCAACACTCTCTCCACCATCCTCATTGTCGGAATATCCGACCCACTTCCCCAATAACCCTCGTCCTCTATCGGTTTCTTCTCCCCGTAGCAGTTTCCCTCGCTTCCGGGGTTCCATTCTCGGCTCCTGTGGTGGGATCCGTTATCGACAAATAGGGTGAGTACATTTTGATTTGATAGAAGTGAATATAGAGAGATATTTGATTGTTACCATTGATGTGTAGGAGACATTGTAACGAAGAAGACCCGCTTAGTGTTTGGATCGACATTACTGGAAATCCAATGAGCCCACGCATTCATAGCCATTTCCATTCCCTCGGCGCCCTTCACCTCCTCGCATGATCCTTTTTCTTCGCTGCTCCATCTTTAGTTCGAATACGCATATGAGTTCAAGTGCCAAAAACCTATGAAGAGGAAAAATGATGTACACATGTATACTACTTACTGGATCTTGACAGGACCTTGCCTCCACCACAAGTATGTGTTGAAGATTAAGATGTCAGCATGTTGCCACTTTGATGCATGTTTGAGAACTGAATCTGGTCGGATAATCCGTTCATCCAACCTGTGATTGACTGGGTCATCAGAGTTGGATTCCACGAGCAAAGGAGCCCACAGAAATTCAACCGTGGCATTGTAATCCTGCAGAGTGATCAATCACACCAAAACCCAAACCAAAACCGAGATAGTTTTGAAGTGTTTACTATAAAAGGTAGTTATATTACCTCAGCCCTGAAGATGGTGAGGTGAGCGTTAGGAGACATGGATTGCCTGTCACGCGGGATAACAGACTGTAAGAGACAAACCAGTGAAATCCATTGGCCTCTGTTTAAAGAGTCTCCAACAAACATCAATCTCTTCCCCCTTAGCATCTCCCATATCTCGGTCACATTCCAGCTTTTACCACCAAATTAGCAAAAAATTATGAGAAACAAAAGTAAGGATTACTACAAGTAAGTAGATATACCTCTTCAAGTTGCAGGGGGGATGAGGTTGCCATCTCCAGTGTTGATACTCCAAATCAGGCCTGCCATGCTTCTGACAAGCAAGCTGGTCAGACATGTAAGGACAGTCAGATTCCTTGTGTAGTGGGTAGGAAGAAGAATTATCAAAGACCCATTTCCCAGAGAAGACATCACAAATGATCTCCTCCTCCTTTGCAGCAGATCCTTGACCAACCCATCCGACTTTCTTGCCACTGTACTCATTCGTGGAGTTGCATCGGCTGAATCTATCCAAAACCTCTGCCAATCCGTAAGTTGGTTGGTATTAATGGGAAACACATGAAATGGTTCGATTTGAAAAATTCCACACAGGAGGTAAACTAGTGAGAAAGCGAGTGAGTACCGAGATCATCTCGGGGAGAAAGATTGGGGTGGACGAAAGAAGTGAAAGTGGAAGTTTCTCGGAGATCTTGCTCGTCATTAGTGTAGTGGATCTGCTGGATGCTACGCTCGTTGTAGAGAACCATAAAGGTGACGGCGAGTGCGAGCAGACCCACCAGTGGAAGCCGACTCTTCTTTCTGCTCCATCTCTGCGACATTTGAGAGCCCAAACCAACTAGATAATGATGATGATGATGATGAAGAAGTCTCCTTCCTTGTTTGTTTCGGAGCTATTTGTGTGTTTTAAAATTCCCAAATTGCGTTCAGTTCCACGTTCTAGTCACTCGGTGGTATCTTTTTTATTCAATCTCCCTTCCCCCACCGACGTCTCTCTCTCCCTCCTCTTTAATACTTTTGCTTTTGTAAAAATAAATATATTTATAACACTTACTTCATATTTTTACTTTGGGAATTAGTTGCTTTTTTATTTATAAATATTTTTATTTAAGCATCATCTTTTTCTGAGCTGTATTCTTGTCTGATGTGATGTAAACGCGCATCAACTGCGAGTGAGTTATGCACATTAATTTCTAGTAGTGGTAACTACTAATGATCTTTTGTTTTTGGAGGTAGTAAATCAACTATATGTCTTATCATACATAGTAAATTCTCTTTCTTGAGATTCCTAATCTTAACCAACCTATTTAAGACGTTTTGGTTATCCACCTTATATGCCCTTTTTTTTTTTTTGGTGTACTCTTATATGACTGTATACTAATTCTGAGATATGCTTCCAGCTACAAACAATGCTTACAGTTTCTATCCAAACTATATTATTTATTCTATTAAAATAAAATTATTTTAAATCTATTTTATAAAAAATGTAGGACCAGTTCACTAAAAACTTAGTATGTATTATTTATTTTATTCCTTAACTTAATGAACTAAAATATAATATTTAAAGAATATTATAAAAGTTTAAAAGTATTGTAATAAAAAGTAAATTTCACCCATATTTTAATTATATAATATATTATAGAGAAATATTCTAATGTAACCCTAAAAATATTTTTGTCACAAAAATAACATTCAAATAGAAAAGTAACCAAAATAAATTTAATTAAAGGGGATAAATATACACTTATACCCTTTAGATTAACTAATCTAGATTTAGGATTTATAGTAGTGGGATGGATTTTGGATGTGAGATTTAAAATTAAAAAAAAATCAAAATTTTCAAAACAAAAAACACTATTTTATCATTGTTTTTTTTGAAAATTATTTTTTGATAAAAGCTTAAGATTATTTGAGAGAACTACCATATATTATATTAAAAGTTTACTAACAAAATTAATTATATCTATATTATTATTTGAGAAGTGAATTTGTTTACATGTCATATTTTTCATGGTTTTAGGTGATCTTGCTTATTTGTCATATTTTATTACTTTTAGCTAAATTATTAGTTTTAATAATCTATATTATATAGTTATATATTTAGTTATAAATACTTATAATAACAAAATAAATAAATATCATGATATCCTACAGGTCATACGCCAATAAATTTATTCAAGAATTTTAAAAATCAGCTATTTTCAATTTTCATGATAGTGTCAAACTTTCTTCCATGATCATGTCATGTAGCTAATAAAAAAATTCCACAAGCAACATAAAATTGGTTACCATTAATAAATAATTAAGTCTATTTATTAGATTAGATATTATTGTAAATTTATATAATGAAAATTACAAAGAAAGCATATTTTATAAATAAATTTATATATATATATATATTGTGTAGTTATCTGAAATATGGTTTTTAAGTTATAAAAAGTTAAAATAAAACTGAAAGATTCATAATAAAAATAAAATATTAATATATAAAAAATGATTTTGTATAATCAAAAAGAAAATATTTAGTGATTTCAGTGAACTTTTATTATATTTACTAATTATTAATGAATATAGTATATAAAGAAATTTATTTAAATATTTATAATACATAATAAAAAAATATAACAATAATAAACATATATATTTTGATTAAAAAAAGTTCAATTTAATGTTTAGTTTAAATTAATAATAGTCTTCAAAATATAATGCATGTATTAATAAGTATTTATAACATCATTATACATGCATGTGAGATCAAAACACCTAGTTACTATTAATTTAAATTAATATCTGTGCGTTGGCGGATTTAAACTTTAAACCCTAATCATTGAGCATACGATTTATTACAAACTACTGTGGAGTGATATACGTTATTGGGTTGTTTAGTGAAATTTGTTTTATACAAAAACAAAGAATAGTCTTCATCAATTTAATTCATACAACACACGTTAATGTATCAGAAAGCCATCATGCAAAAGCTTAGAACTTTAGATTAGAATCGATAACAGATGAGAATGGAGTTAGAATTTAAGGACTCGAACGCCATCTCTTAGAACCTCAAAAGCATCTCTGTTTCTGCTCTTCTTCAACCCTGCAGTGAAATAGACCTTTGAAGAATCTGCAGAGATGCTAGTGACGTTGACCCATATCATCACTTTCGTCTTCATCCCTTCCATGTCACCAAGCTTTCCTTTCTCCAGATATCCCGTTACTGTTGTGTTGAATTTCAGGACGGATGAGTCCTTGTAGCCAACTTCGCAGACAGAAGGGATCAGCACCGTCAGTTTCTTGGTCTGTTCATCGAACTCGTAGTTTGTAGCATCGCCTGGGAAAATGCCCACAGGCAAATCATATTCTTTCAGCAGCTCAGCCAACGGCTTCTGCATTGTTCCTGATTTTAATTAATTAAGAAGATAACGTACGTCTTATTACTCTAATACTTTTTGTTATTGTAATGTATGTGGTGGATCATACCATACTCAAATAATGTCAAGATACCTTTGATTTTGTTGACTAACCATTTTGTTCCTCCTTCGATGCTCGTTGATATGGACTGGAGACAAAATGAAAGAACAAGAATGTCAAAGGAATTATATCATATGAGAATGGCAATGTGAATCATCATTAACATAAAAAGAAACAACAAAAAAAAATGAAAATTCATAGAATCCAAAAGATGATATATCAAAGAAGGATCAAGAATAAGATACCCCAACACAAACAACAAAAAACATTGGAGTCTAATTATAATAGATTGGAGGAGATAGACATCTATATAAACGTACGTTGATATCGTCGCCAACAGAGTCAAACTGCTTGTTAGCCTTCTGACCCAACCAGTAGGATCCAACCTTGTTGAACATCTGATCCATTGCAAAGACAGAGATCAAAAATGGGAAGCAGATAGAAGATAAACACCCATAAGAAGTTCTTGTCTTCTCTTATACCAGGAAGGAACAAGGTTGTGTACCACTCCTTCTTGCCTTCGCCTCGTTGGATTTGTTTTTTTTTTGTTGCTCTGAAACTATTTCAACTACTATCTATCTATATATTTATTTAAATTACGTAATTAAATATTAAATTATATGTAGACGATTATGCTATATATTAGGAAATTTGTCTTTTAAAATAATATCTTGAAAATAATGATTTGAGAGATTTCATAAAATATCTTGATTTGCATTAGTATATTTAGTTTAGTTAATAGAAAAATAGATTTGAGAGATTTCATAAATTCTTTAAATTATAATAAATTATCAATTTTTGGTGAATCGCATGGTGATGCGGTCTTAAAAAAAAGAAAAAAAATATATATTATATCAGAGCTTTACCTTTCTTTTCTCTTTGTGACTGATCGGGTGACTAATCGATCAAAACCTGTGGAAATATCAAAGCCAAAAATATAGAACCAAACCTAACTCTTATCTTTTAGACCTTACTTAAACTTTTGCTATGGCTAGCCAACGTTGAAGCTTAACAAATTTGATATTATTAATTCACTCAAAAAGGAAAAAAGTAGAAAATTTGTTTTTTGTCGAAAACCATGACTAGTGAGGTCCACGTTGTAGTTATACCAACGTGTAAATGTCTCAGATAAAGACAGGGAACTCACACACGATTTGGTTCAGATTGTTTCCTACTCGCTTCTCTAATATGATGTACGAAGGTATAGAGGGTTTTGTTACCTCTTTCTCGATAATAATATAAAGACCACCACATAATGGCCTAGATGGCTTTGGAACATTCTACCCCATGCTCTAGTAATATATAATCTATTAGCCGAAAAGATAAATACTTCAATGTCTATCCCATTTCCTACAAGTAGATATGGATGATAGATTGACTTCGTTGTACACCGTATCATACTTTTCCTTCTTTTGTTTGGTCAACATAATTGTAGTATTTGTTATTTATCTGACTATCTCCAACTCCAAATAGTTGAACACTATTATACATACAAAATTACCTGATTTATTATAAAATTAGAAAAAAAAATGAAAGGTTGGAGAAAGAGAGCGAGTAGGAAATGGAATTGTGGCAACGCGAGAGTGGTCAAAAAAGAAAAAGATTCGGAGTGACAAAAGAGAAAGCAGACAAACTTTAATCTGAGATGAGAGATGCTAACGTGGAATCGAATATACTCACGTTCACACTATCCCATTGGATGAAGCACGAGGCCTCCACACGCCTCTACATCTGGCCACATCTAAACCCTCCACGTGGATCTTGATCCAACGGTGACCACACGCCATTTCCCTCTTATTTAAACCCCCTTTTATCATCATCATCATCATCATCATCATCATCAATCAACAGCAGCAGCCATAACCTAAAAGAAAACCTTTCTCTCTACCCTTTCAAAAAGAAAACCTTTCTCTCTAGATGGCCTCCAAGGCACTCTCTTCTTTCACCACACTGTCTCCCAAGTCACTACTCCCACATGGCGTCTCCTCCTCTGCTTCTCCGGCTGTTTTGTCTCTGGGCTTCTCCAGGCATACTGGCGGCAGAGCTGTGGTGGTTGCGTTCGTCGTCGGCTACAGTGGACACAAACAATATGCCGATGACTGGAGTGGTGTTCCAGCCGTTCGAGGAGGTGAAGAAAGCCGATCTGGCCATTCCAATCACATCTCATGCCTCCCTCGCTCGCCAGAGGTATGCCGACGCTAGCGAGGCTGCCATTAACGAGCAAATCAAGTAAGGCTTTCTATCTTCTTTTAAATTGTTAAAATTATGTTTTAACAGAGAGAGAGATATATGTTTTGGGACAGTGTGGAATACAACGTCTCGTATGTGTACCATTCAATGTATGCATACTTCGACAGAGACAACGTTGCTCTCAAGGGACTTGCCAAGTAACCCTTCTTCTTTTTTATTATTATTAAATCTTCTTTCAATCTTAATCTTCTTCTTACTACGGTGCTTTCAATCTAATAAACAGATTTTTCAAGGAATCAAGTGATGAAGAAAGAGAGCACGCAGAGAAGTTTATGGAGTACCAGGTTTCCTTTTCTTCTTCTTTGAAGTTGAAAGGAATTGATTAAGGGTTAATATAATATAAATGGGGTTTGTGTTGTGTATGTATTAGAACAAAAGAGGAGGAAGGGTGAAACTCCACCCCATCGTCTCACCTATCTCTGATTTCGAACATGCTGAAAAAGGAGATGCCTTATATGGTAATACTTTCTTTTCTCTTTTATATATAGAAATATAAAGTCTTGATTTATTGTTTCTTTTTTCAGCAATGGAGTTGGCCCTCTCTCTGGAGAAACTTACCAACGAGAAGCTTCTAAACCTTCACAGTGTATGTTCTTCCCAAACCATTATTTAATTCATCAATTACTATAAGGCAGCCAGTCACTTATTTTAAATAATCAAAACAACAAAATATACAGGTGGCATCGGAGAACAATGATCCCCAGTTAGCTGATTTCGTTGAGAGTGAGTTTCTTGGAGAGCAGGTTAGCTTTTCTTTTGCATTACAACTAGTACCTACTTTTTAAAAAATAAAAATTAAATCATTCTTTCTTTTCACTCTAGATTGAAGCAATCAAGAAGATCTCAGAGTTCATCACCCAGCTAAGGATGGTTGGCAAAGGACACGGTACGCTTCATCTAAACTCCCTAAAGTTTCAGTTACTAAGCCTATAATTTCACTAGTTTTTTTTCTTTCTTTTTTTGATAAATTTTTATGTGTCCTTTGCAGGAGTTTGGCACTTCGACCAGATGCTCCTGAATTAGACTGGGAGACCTCACTATATGCCTGGGGAGATGATTAAGAGAAGAAACCGAAGAAGATTCTGTAAAAGTTTTTAGAGTGGAAAAGTTATTATGGAGCAAAATAAGATTTGTACTAGTATTGGTACTAAGCTTTGTGTGTTAAGATGATGGGTTTTTTTTATTGTAATAATTTTCTAAAGTTTAATCTATGAAGATGGTGCTTTTTTGTTTCATATCATGTTCTGTATATATGAACAAACTGAGACTTGAGTCTTTAATTAATAAGTAGAAAAAAACTGAGAAGAAGAAACCTCTTAACTAAACGCAATGCTGAACTAAAGGAAAAGTTAAGGAACCTGTGGATGAAGAGAATGAAGCCTGGACACCGGGATAACTGTAAAACAACCAAGAAGAGTAAATGAAAAGATATATGAGACTTAGCATAACAGGGAAACAAGTTGGTTATATTTCCAAACACTATGCTTGATCCAGAGCTAGTAAAAATTAGATTCTATCTTGAACACTAGACAGTCTTTTTCTCTATAGAAAATCAGCTCTCTGTTTCCACAGGTTTTGGAGGGATATGGAATCCATGACAAATAGCATGAGGTATGAAAACACCACACCAAGCTATCAATGGAATGATTGTAAAATATTTTCAACAAGATTCTTCAGACCACTAAGCAGACATTATTAAAGTAAAAAAGCAGGGAACTCTGTACCAAAAAAACAATCCCCCAAGAAAAATGCAAAGAGGAACTCTGGTTTTACCCAGAAATCATGGGAAAAAAAAATGAAAATATACTTATCATTCTTCGCAGTCATCATAAAACCAAAGGTATCACTATCTTGGTAGATAAATCCACAAATTTTTAATCCCATCAAAGTCTCCAATTTAATAAAAAAAAGAAAAAAGAAACTCAGACTGAGAATTACTGGTTGGAGATTATTAACTGGATAAAAGGACAAACAATGAAATTTAGAAAGAGACAGGGAGAAAAACACTGACCATTGCCATCGAGAAACCGATCGTCTTCTCCGACCACTCAGGTCAAGAGCGCTTTTTTCCATGATGTGAATCCCAAAGGAGAGCCCATTACCCGTCTAATAATTATTTGGGCCTCCCAATATTGGAAACTCATTATTTATTCCTATGGGCTCCGCGTGAAATAAATAACTGTGAATGAAGTAGGTGGTTCCTTGTTTTTCAGATAAAATCTCAAATGTCAAAACAGAGGGAAAAACAAACAAGTACCATCTGTTACAACGTCAAGGTCTCTCTGTATGCCAGAAACAAACTCCACCCCCCACACACCAATCCCGAACCTAATTCATTGCTGAACATGATGTTTTCTTATCCTCCTCACCTTTGCTTTCATCGTTTATCATCCTCCTCCTCCTCCTCTTCCTCTTCCTCCTCTTCGCTAAGGCCCGATCTACTCCTCATTTCCCTTTCTCTCACCTCCTGCTCCCTCCTCTTCATCCTCTTAGCAACCCTACTCTCATAATCTTTCTGTACCTTTTCCATTATTGTGTTGAATCCTGGTAATGTCTTCTCCAGCTTCTGCCCCACTCTTACACTCAGGTTGTAGTATATCCTGAATAGTCTCTGCATAACGCCAACAAAAAAAAAGAAAAGAAGATTTGAATCCAATTTTCTCACTAAAGATACAATTTTGCCCAAACCACAAGAGACTTACCATGACATTCCTGTTCCATTCTCTGATGTAAGGAGGACCCGTTGTGTATGTACCGAGTGGCTCACGGTACCACTCTCCCCCATAGCTTATCTGATCCATTGCTTGCTCTATGCTTATCACTTCCCATGGCCTCAACCCTGGTATCACTTTCGCCAACTCTTGCCTACAATCAAAAACGCGTGAGACAACTCACTCAAGAATCCAATATTCAAATTACGTCCGAATGGTGTTGAATTCATCAAATTACCTTAGCTGTTTGGGGATGAACTTGTTGGGCATGTGATCAGATTCCAAGACTGTTGTTAGTTCAGACCCACTGGCCCATAGAAACAGAGCATGACTGGGAGTTCTGACTCCAGGCCAAACACCATCGTTTGCTTCCAGAACTGCCATGTCCCTTTTCTTGCTCTCAATAGCTTCTTTCTGTAGCTGCTTGTATGTTTTTGGCTCTCTTCCCTTTAGAGGAACCCATGGCGGTATTCCCTTTTGGAGTTTGTGTAGGAAAGCTGTTGCCGCTGCACCAAGCCTCACTGACAAATCAAATACACAGACTCAACGAAACTCATAGATGAAAAAAACTTAAAGAAAAACTCGTCTGAGGTCTCAAATTCTCCCATATATATACAACAGACCTTCCCAAGTGGCAATTGCAGGTTCCAAACCGTAAACCATGTGAATAGGGGCCCATTCATCCATATCCTCGCCCCAAATGAAAGTATCTCTGTCAATGATTCCAGCTCCATAAGCCGTCTTAAGGGTGATAAGCTCACATGGGCCTCTAGAACGGCCAAGTCGGTCCTTGTACCACCAACCACCGGTCTTCATTATGACTACACACAAAGAGCAAACAAAAAAGCTTATAATCACACGCCTCAAGGTTGAAAAAAGAAGAAGAAAAACGCTTGCATCATATTCAAGCAATTCAACAAGACTACAACCTGCACAAGGTTGGATATTTAAAGCACAGATTAAAATGCAGAACAATATCAAGTAATAAACTTTTGTGATCAAACAAAGGGTTACCCAAAGCTTCCAACAAAAAAAGGATACTACTTTCATCAGATTCAACAACACTAGAACAAGAGGTTGGAATCACAGAGGCATTCATCATGAACAAAGGAGCTACTATATCCTCAGAATCTGCAGAAAGACAAAGATAGAGGAAGGGGGGAGTTACAATCATAGTAGCGCTTCTCGAGGCGTTTGTAACCAATAGCCTGAGCAACGTCAATGGGTCGACCCGGTGGGTAAGGCCTTTGGCGGAAACCCCAGAGGCCGAAGAGGAACTGTTTCATGAAATCCCAAAACTTATCATCACTCTCTTCCTTTGACTTGATTGCCTTCCTCGGCATCGGCCTCCCGTCGAAGCCGGGGACATGAGGCACGGCTCTCCACAAGTCCTTGTCTTCTTTCCGATAAGGAGTGTCGTTTTCCTCGAGCTCCATCTTGTTCATATCGTCGGCAATCTCCTCTGCGCGTGCCATAAACTGGACGACAGGACTCGCTCGGAACCTCTCCCACCATTTCTCCTCAGCTTCAATCTCTTCTGGGCTCGGATTCTCCTTCTTGTCGAAAAGAGGATCCTCGTTGAGAATCTTATCCACTTCCGGAGCGTGCCTGTAGTCAGGTCTGTTCTCGCACTCCCACAAGAACTGCTCTGCCATCTTCTTGTACCTCCCTGGCTCCTCCGTTTCTGGTTCCGCTTTTTTGGACAACTTTGGAAGTCCAATCGATGCGAACTTCGGACACTGCGACTTGTTGAAGAAGTAATCACCCAATTTCATGCAAGGAACTGCCTTCCGTGGTTTCTCGAACCAGTTCTGAAATGGATTGAAGTTCATCGACGACATTGTCACCTCGCTGCAAACAAGGGTTTATCTGATGAGAAGTAAATATAAGCTCAGGTGGATTAAGATTAGATGTAGAAGACAAACAAGTATCACGCCGTTTAGAAGTTTTACCAAACAACTACTTGCCGTTTACAACCAAACCAAACATCCACACAATAAACGTTCTAATGTCAAAACGCCCAAGCTTAGAAGATGCCTTGTACAACAAAAATTCTTTGGAAACAGCCTTTTTGCTTTGCTTGTTTATTGCGCGACTCAAGAATAAAGCAAAGAGACTCAAAAACAATTCTCTGCCTCTTCTTGTTTCCACCAATGGCATCATATGTCAGGTCATGCATCACAATATGCTTCTTCTTCTTCTTATCTATGTCTTCAAGCCAGAAAGTCACCTTGAGTCTCTACTACGAAGCTCTATGCCCCTTCTGTGCTGACTTCATCGTTAACCACTTGCCTCAGATCTTTCAAAACGGCTTAATCTCAACTATTGATCTCCACCTCGTTCCATGGGGCAACACCCTTTTCAAACCAGATGGCACCATTCTCTGCCAGGTCTTGCAATTGCATTGTAGTTATTGTATATGATGCAGGAGTTGATCAATGCTTTTTGTTGCTCTGTTTTTAGCACGGGGAAGCTGAATGTGCGCTCAATGCAATTCATGCCTGTGCAATTAACGCATACCCTGATGTTGTAAGTCTCTATAACTTATTAAACCTTTATGCAAAATTTACTTACCGTAGAGTCTCCATATAAAGGCACAATTTATCTATTGCAGATGAAGCATGTTGGATACATCTACTGTACGGAACGACTTGTCTTGGAAAACAAGCTCGAACAATGGGCTGATTGTTTCGAATTGGTTGGTTTGAGCAGAGCAGCGCTTGATTGCTACATCAATGGGTACGGACACCAGGTAAACTCCTCTTCACACTGCAGAGAGAAGAGGAAAATTACAGCTAATAAATGATGTGACAATTGTGCACAGCTTGAACTCAAGTATGCTGAAGAAACCTCGGAGCTTTATCCAGCACATAAATATGTGCCATGGGTGGTTGTGAATAATCAACCACTTCAAGAGGTTAGTCTTACAATTTCAAGATCAAAAGCAAAGGAGAAACAATATGTTTTCAACTTTGTGGGTCTTTGGTGAACAGAACTACCAAAACTTTGTAATGTATGTATGCAATGCTTATGGAAGCAACCAGGTGCCAGAAGCATGCAGGAACCTCAACCATTCGGCGCAAGCACTTAATACTTCTGTGGAGAAGTTAAGTTATAGTCACCAAGTTTGCTATGCCAATCAATAACATTTTGAATCCAAACCCAATCTAGGACAATGAAATGTTTGGAAGAAACTGCTTACCGTTCAAAATCTGCTGCCACTTGAATTTCTTCTACAAAATGTAACTGATTTGGTGGAGAAAGAAAAAAACTGCAGAGAAATATGAATATACAGTACAAGAGTTTGTGTGATGAATCCTTGTCCTCTCATCCAAAAACATTGATCAAGTCGTCTCCCCCCATGAAATAGCACTTCGAAATCCTGACCCTGAACGATGAAAAAAAAAGATTTGTTTTTATTTCGAAATTGAGGTTAAAAATGTAGTGTAAGCCCATTGGGCTTATTATTAACCCGTGAAAGGTCAAAACACCCAAATTGAATGAAGCCCAACATTTATCATATATTGGCATCCATAGCTCCACGTGATCTTCTAGGCTTCATCAAATACCACAATGTCTTGTAAGAATGCAGAAGCTACTACTACTGACTACCTTAACAAAGTCAACTTCACAACGACTTTTGTTTACCAGTCTGAAATTGAATCAACTAATGGATGCTTATTCAGTGATCTATACTCGTAGGAAGCAACCCAAACTCACTCGAAGACCCAAATGCCCATGTCGTTTTAATCTTGAGAAAAACTGAAAGTTAGGAAGTTGTTGTCATTCTCTTTTCTTTTTTCATTTCATGAGGATCATCATCGAATCTGAATGGTACCGCCGACAAAGAAAAAAAAAATGGTACCAACTCTTGTATTATTGAAGCATCTTTTGTTATCTTATTCCTCTTGGAAAGCCGTTAATCTTGCCTTTTTCTACCAAAATACATCCTCAAATCAGTTTTTCTTCTTAAGTTTAGTTCTCTTTGATAATTTATGGGCAAAGCAAGATCCATGGTCTCACTCTTCTTCTTCTTGGTGATCTTACTTGTTCGAGCTGAGAGATCAACAGCAGAGAAGACGACAACAGAGTTCATTTTCCAAGGTTTTAAAAGAAACAAATCAGATATTCAATTACAAGGAGATTCAACCATCACGCCCGAGGGAGTATTGAGGCTCACGGATCGAAACTCAAACCTTGCCGGTACAGCTTTCTACCACAAACCGGTGAGATTGCTGGACGGGAAGTCCTCGGTTCGTTCCTTTAGCACTTGTTTCGTCTTTGTCATCATACCTTCAAGCTCAAACAAGGGAGGTTTCGGGTTCACGTTCACACTATCTCCAACCCCAAACCGTAGAGACGCGGAATCAGCGCAGTATTTGGGGCTTCTGAACGAAAAAAACGAGGGGAATCCGAGGAATCACGTATTCGCAGTGGAGTTCGACACGGTACAAGGATTCAAAGAGGAGAGAAACAGAATAGGGAACCACATAGGTGTAAATTTCAACAGTCTGGCTTCACATGTACAAGAACCAGTGGCTTACTTCAACAAGGATGGGAAGAAAGAAGATTTCCAGCTGGCGAGCGGAGAGCCAATCCAAGTGTTTGTGGATTACGACGGACCAACAAAAACAGTGAATGTCACAGTTTACCCAACAAGACTGGGATCTAAGCCCAGAATAGCTTTGATCTCGCAACATGTCCCAAAACTGTTACAACAAGTTGTGCAGGAAGAAATGTTTGTAGGATTCACGGCAGCGACGGGGAAGGATAAATGGAGTGCACATTACGTGATGGGTTGGAGTTTCTCAAGCGGAGAAGATGCGACTGCTACGTTGAATCCCTCGGAGCTTCCTCCTTCGCCTTCGCCTCCGAATCCGAATACGAAGAGAGGTTACAGTGGGAAGGTGATCGCTCTGATGGTAGCTTTAACGATTGTTATATCCATCATGTTCCTCTTATTTGTATTACTCATTTTATACAAAAGGCGTTTGCAACAAGAGGAGATTCTTGAGGATTGGGAAGTGGATCATCCTCACAGGTTTCGATACAAAGATCTCTACGCGGCTACGGATGGATTCAAGGAGGAGAGGATCGTAGGAAGCGGAGGGTTCGGCACTGTGTACAGAGGAAGAAGCGTCACTAAATCATCATCTGATCAAATCGCGGTGAAGAAGATAACAAGGAATAGCATGCAAGGTGTGCGAGAGTTCGTGGCAGAGATAGAGAGTTTGAGGCATAAGAATGTGGTAAACCTACAAGGATGGTGCAAACACGGAAACGATCTCATGTTGATTTACGATTACATCCCCAAAGGATGCTTGGACTCCCTTCTCCACAGAAGAAGCGGCGCCGTTTTGTCCTGGAAAGCGCGTTATGAGATCGCTAAAGGAATCGCGGCTGGGCTGTTGTATCTCCACGAAGAATGGGAAAAGATTGTGATTCACAGAGATGTGAAACCCAGCAACGTTCTCATCGATGACCACATGAACCCTAGACTTGGAGACTTCGGCCTCGCCAGGCTTTACGAACGAGGATCGCAGTCGCACACCACCGTTGTCGTTGGTACCATTGGGTATATGGCGCCGGAGCTCACGAGCAACGGAAACTCCTCGTCGGCTTCCGACGTTTTCGCTTTTGGCGTTTTGCTGTTAGAGATGGTCTCAGGGAGAAAACCCACGGATTCTGGGAGCTTCTTCTTGGGAGATTGGGTGATGGAGCTACAAGCGAGCGGTGAGATCCTCGGTGCGGTCGATCCCAGACTCGGATCTGTTTACGACGAAGAGGAGGCAAGGCTTGCTCTCGCCGTCGGTTTGATCTGTTGCCACCCAAAAATGGGATATCGTCCGGCCATGGGAATGGTGCAGAGGTATCTGAACAGAGACGAGGATGTACCTCACATTCATGTGTCTTCTTCTCAATACGGGCGACACGTCTGGCCCTTTCATAGGCCTTCCACCTCATTCATTACTTCATCTCGCACTAGGATTTCCTCTTCTTCCTTTATCAGGTCGACCTCTTTTTTCCTTTGATGCTCTTCCTTTTCTTTTTACTTTTATCACTTCGATTGTTTTGGCCCCTTCTTTAATTTCTTCTAAAATCATATAGCTCCACAAAACAATATCAAAACAAATTTTGGGAGTGTAACACCAAAACAAAAGCATACATCTATGTTTTATTGAAGCTGCCATCACTGCCAAGACATTGGAACATTAGCAATTAGAAATTATTTAGCTTTATCCATGTCCTTAAAAATCTAGTAATGATTGTTGGTAATCTAGCTAAAACTGCCAGGATCAATGATCAAGTATATGTAGTTTCCTGAACTTTTAAGCGATTGTACAATTTCAAATAATGAAATTTAAAAGGTTGACAAAAAACGTTGAATTTGTCAAAGTCAGCTTACTAGGTGCGTTTGGACCATTTTGTCTATAACAAACCCAGCCAATAAAGGATTGCCAAATAAGCAAATGTGTTATTTAAAAAACTCATTATATTGCCGACATAAAAAAGACATCCTAAAATATGAGAATTCTCTTCGTTACCGTTAGAGCACTTCCAGCGGTCAATAACCTCTCAAGTTCTGAGTAATATAAAATCATTATATTTTATAGAATTAAGTAAAATAATAAATTTGGGATGTTTATTTAAAATTGAGAGATAGCCATATGAATTTTAAGTGTCTAGTGAGGTTCACTGTAGTTCCAGATTCTACTATCACTTATTTTTATGGGTCTGATTGGTAATGGCCGTAGCTTTAAAAAAAATGCTATAAAAAAATCTGTAAATTTTCCATTGTTACTTTAAATTTTCTTGTTATAAATTTTTATAAAAAAACTAAAAAAATTGTTGTAAATATTTGACTCTACAAATCACTTGCATAGCTATAAGTTATTAGTTATTTCAAGAGCTGTAATTTAAAAAATGATTAAAGTTTGATTGCTATGAATTTGATGTTGTAGAAATAAATGATATTGTGGACAATACCTACCACAACTACCAATCACACCTTATATTTGTTCTAATATTTTAATGTATGGGATATTTTTCTAGAACTTTGAGTTGAAATAACCCTTAATACTATATTACAATTTATAGATTATCACGTAATGTATATGTATTGCTTATGATTTTATTAATTTCATAAAAGACGAAAATGAAATTAATATTTTTTTTTGATATTTTAGTTTATTTTGTTAAGAATAATATTTTTCATATCATCTCTATTTTTTTTCTACAAATAAAAAAGTCAACATTTTTCTAATATTTATAACTAGAGATAATTATTGTAGATGAATAATAAGAATTAAATTTTACATTTATTATAGTCTTTTATTTTAAAAATCAAAATAATTAAAAATAAACTAAGAAACTTCTTCTTTTATTTATTTTTGTTTGTTTAGTTTCAATTAAATTTTCATACATGGGCATGATTTTTATAATTAACTGAAAATGATAGTAATTTTGGTTTTGTGAAATATTACTAGTTGACTTTTCAAGTTTGGCATAACATTGTGTAAATTTTGCACATTTAGAGATGTGACTGGTGAGCAGAAAACAAAAGAAAAAAAAAAGGAGGAAGATTCTTCTTCTGTGTTTTGGGGTGTATATTTTTCTTCTTCTTTGACTCCTTCATAGAACACCATATATGTAAGTAAAAATCAAACTCTCCTGCTAATAAAGAAACATTTCTAAACCAGAAATCTCCATAATTATCTCTTCTCATCCTTTAACTCGCTCACGCATGAACACTGCAAGATCCATGGTCTTATTAGCCTCACTGTTATTTAGGCTTTTTCTAATTCTAAGCGTCCCGGTTAGAGCAACAACAGAGTTTACTTTCCGAGGTTTTAAAGGAAACGAATCAGAGATTGGTATAGCAGGAGAAGCTGCTGTGACGGGTTATTGAGACTCACTAATCGAGACTCAAACATCACCGGTACAGCTTACTTGATCCAAACAAAAGAGAGGATTTCGAGCAATCCGATTCAAGCTCTTTTGAGTTACGATGGAGCAACACAAACGACAGTCTATCCGGCGAAACTGGGGTTTAAACCCAATAAACCATTGATCTCACGACAGATTCCAAAACTGTTGGATGTCGTGCAAGAAGAAATGTACGTGGGATTCACAGCAACCACAGGGAAAAGAGATCAGTCGAGTGATCATTACTTGATGGGTTGGAGTTTCTCAAGCGTCCCATTGCAGCTACACTAGACCTCTCTGAGCTTCCTCCCCCGCCTCCCAACACCGCCGCTTCAATTTTCGCTTTATCGGCCGTTGTGCTACTCATACTTGTGTTACTCTTCTTCTTCCTCATGTACAAAAGGCGAAGAGACTCTGGAAGACTGGGAAATCGATCATCCTCGCAGATTCAGATACAGAGGAGATAGCCAAAGAAGTTGCGTCAGGGCTGTTGTATCTCCACGAAGAATGGGAACAGATCGTTATTCACAGAGACGTGAAACCAAGCAACGTTCTCATCGAATCAAACATGAACCCTAGATTGGACTTGCCAGGCTTTACCAAATAAGCGATTTTGGATCGAAATTTGCAGGTTCTGTTTCATCATCATCATCAAGCTCTTCTGCGTTCTGTCACAACGATCTCTTCGACTTCTCATGCTATTTAATTCCACTTTTTCCTGTAAACACTACTATTAATAATTGGCTCAACAAGTAACTGCATATCAAAATATTGAAATTTTGAATGCCAATAACAAGGAGGAAGTTGTCATATACAAATAACAAATCCAAATCAGAGACCATAAATATTTTATATACAAACAAAGTAGAGATGAAAATACTGGGACTAGGAAACTGCAATGTGCATACATAACAGGGAAGAAGAATAAGATGTTCATTCACCGAGGAGGAGGAACATGAGCAGCGTAATGAACAAGACTTGGGCGGTCACAAGCAACGAGAGGCAATTTTTCAATGTACATTAACAACCTCTTCACGTTCTCCTTGTATATCTCCGGTAACTCCACTATCTCTCTGCTCGACGTGTACACCCATAGATCACTCGAATTCACTCTTTTCAAGCTCCCTCTACAGAACGGACACGACTGCGACCTCAAACGCCTGTTTCAAACATGACTAGCTACTAATCATTTCTATTTTGACTTTTAATAACAAAAATAGAGGAGGAAGCACTTCTCACCAGTCTCTGTAGCAACTGATACACATGGAGTGATTGCAAGTAGGAAGCACAACTTTATTTCGAATCTCCAAGCATATCCCACACTCTTCTTCTCTTTCCATATCCACCTCCGACATCTTTCCTTTCTCTGTTCTGTCCTTTCTCCGGTATCTTTTGTCGCATATCTCCTTTTGTTTCCTTTCTTCTACGTCTGTTATCCCTCCGTGAAGTTGCAACAGCGAAGGAAACAACACGTCTGCACATATTAGATCAACTTCTTAATCAAATAAGAGACAATAAACCAAAATGATTTTAACTAAATGTGACATATTTACCGTAGAATTCTCTGATGCTAGCTTTCCGTTCATGCAGCGACATTGTGGTCTTCCCATCAACGTATGCCTATAAAAAGAATAAACAGATAGTTATCACACCCATATAAGGTGCAAGATACTCTGCATCAGATTATAAACAAAAAAAAAAGATAAAGAGGGATGACCTTATGAATAAAGATCCTAAGCAAACCCAAAGCGCCAGCGAAGTGGCAATCAGTCCACTGAAGAAGGAAGAGAAAGAGATGAGCTGCTGGGCTGTAAGATAGTCTCATCTGGACGAAGCCACCATCATACTCCTCTGGATACTCAGACGCCCTTTAAAGCAACAAAAAAATATTAGTGATTCCCTACAATTTTGGTTCCAATGACTGGGGAAAGATTACAATATTATTAACAATCTCTCTTATCCAATAAACCAATGTCAAACTTGGGGGGGATATAACCAGATTATTATATTATAATAGAAAAAAAAAAGAGAATTGACCGATTTGAGGAAGAATGGTGGCGTCTGAGAGTGGCAAAAGTAATAAAAATTGACGTTTTACAAAGCTCGGCGTAAACGCAAGGTCTCAAATTTGATTCTGACATCAGCAAGCAAGCAAGCAAACCCTTTAGACAACAGAGATTCGAATTGAGTAAGAGTAACCAAACTCTTGAGATCATGTAAACAGTTTGATCTATTGAACCAACCAAAAATAGAGTAGTCTCAAAAGACTTATCAAACAAGATTTCAGAATCGATCATACACACTCGCACGATCAGATTCTCCACCGGAAAAATAAACTAAAACGTTGCGTGTACTATCAACGAGAGAGAGAGAGAGAGAGAGAGATTTACAGGGTGTTGGCGAACTGGATATCAGCTTCGAGAGCTTTCAGTGAATCCTTGAACGATTTTCTCATTCTTTTTAATAGAAAAAAAAATTCTACACTCGTTTTCCTTGATGAGAGACACGAACCAACATAAACCAGAGCTTCCACGACAAAACCCTAATCTTTTATTTATTAATCTTCACAGATCAAATTACACCGACACAAGCCTACAATATCGCAAACTCTTAACAGCTCGGGTGGATACTCTCTCCCATCTCCATGGAAAGATTTTTTTTTTCCTTTTTGGAGATTTACTTACTTACTCAACCAAGGAGTTAGCGACAGGGAGAGAAATAGAAATAAAGGTTGCTGAAATTCGCGTAGAGCACACGTAATAAAAGATCACACAATATTTAACATTCAAAAGCGAGAGACAGAGAGAGAGAGACTAAAAGTAAAAGTTCCTCCTTCCTTGTTTTTCTTTTTCTTTTTTTTTTTGGTTCTACAAGGAGTTGGAAACAGTTTTATCTCCATTAAGTTAAAATAGAGAAAAAAACTTGTGGGATTAGCCAAATTACCATAAAACCCTAACTTGGGCTCCACCTAACAAGGGATGGTGATAAGATTATTTAATGTTTTTCTAAAAAGAAAACAACTGAGTGACAGGACGTGTGTCACTGCTTCAGGCGAGCGGTGTGTGCAAGTGTGCGCCTTGTAGAGATACGTGACCGACATGTGTTCAGTGTCCAGTTGGGACCGTCACACGTATGTACTATCTACTTCGGCAGAAGCTGACCCCATAAGAGAGAGAGAGGATACCAGACTTATTGCAAAAATACTAACCCATAGTATTTGATTTGTTTCTTATTAATTTGGCTTTTAGGATACGTATTCGACCTACGTGTGCTTTTTTTTTTTTTCAAATGAATGGATGAGTGCAAAAAAGATCAAACAATTATAAGTAAATTTTGGTGACATAATTGGCTTTTATAGTTAGACAAAATAATTAATAACGATAATGACTCACCACTAATTCAACTCCGCAATGATGAGGCAAGAAATAGAGCAACTCTTTCTAAAGCTCTCTTGTCACAAAGATAGCAAATCAGCTTTTTCTTGTCATAAAGATTAGCAAACTGGAATCATCAATTAAATTAGTAAACTAAAAAATATAACTCTAGCCAACTTAAATATAGTAGAAAATGAAAAAATTAGGCTACAGTTATAACATAACTACACTCCTTTACATGAAACTGATGCATTTACTTAGATAATAATAATAAATAGCTGAGATATGCATTTTTGGTTCTGTTATATTATTATTTATTAGACACTAACCAAATTATTATTTTTGTGTTTAATAATGGAAGGCCGACGTCCTTTAAATTCTAAAAAAAATAAGCGCAATAAAGAAAAAGGATGACGATTCAAGTACAAACAAAGCAGGGGCATAATCACAATCATTCTCTATCATTGGCCCAAAACCTCACCCTTTGTCTCATTATCCACACTAACTTATTTCAAGATATCACTATACATTTTTACTCTTAAATCTTTACATGTGGATATTGTCATACTAGTTGTCGTACAATTTGCCTGATATATCCTACCTGTTAGTTGTACCGAACTTTGATATTATATATTCACTTGACGCCTAAGATATAGTAACTAATCACTCCCATGTTCAATTGACAAGGGGTTTAATATTATTTACCTCAGTGTTAGTTTCTTCTGTTCAGAGTTTGAAGATTGCTTGGAAAAAAATCGAATGTTAGGGAGGGATCGACTCGTGGTCAATCAGGATGTGGTTGGGAATCTTCAAGTTAGATTCACGTAAGTTCCATCCAGCGGTATCCAATTTGAACAAGAAATCATCAAACTTGTTGTCCATCTCTGACAAGCTTTGCTTCAGCCAATGGACCACACTTTCCTTGTTTCTCAAGCCTTCTTCCATGTTCTCGTATAACCAATATGCTTGCCAAAGACATCTTAACACGTCTCTGCTTGTGGCGTCCACCTGCATCATTAGTTTCACATAGATGGAAGTTAAAAAGGCGGAAGGAATCTGTAAAATACTAAAAAACTCTTTAAGTTTAACCGAGAAATAATATGAGAGTAAAGGGTCGAGAGATAATAAGAGCATGTAACCCTTCGATAGCTAAAACAAGAGAATATTGACTATTCTATAATATCCCCAAAAATACCAAGAGTACTCTCTGACAACTGTAGAAGCTTTTTTCACTTTATTAAGCACTCCCAAATTCGTATGCTTCTCCAGTAACTTATTCTAATTATAAGAAGCAAACTATAAATCAGCTCCACCATCTCTTCTAAGTCCTAAGAATAAATTAATTACCCACCAATGAATCTCTATCAGGTTACGTTAGAGACAAACAATAGAGTAATACTTTCTCAGTTTTTTTTTCTCACAGTGCAAGAAGTAGGAATCATGTAGAGTTGATATATGCAAGTGTGGTTCTTGGTGTATTGGTTTAGGAGGCGAGTGAGAAGCGGAAAAAAACATTTTTTATAGGGCCACGCACATACCTTAAAAGATACAGAAAACTCGGTATCCTTGTCCAACTTATTCAACGTGAGGATATATTTCTCCTTGGTGTATATCTTAAGGAGTGCTTTAACCTGGAAGTCAATGTTTCAAGAGCATGGACTTACATATATAAGATCCTCTCAAGAGTACAGATGGACGTAGTTAAAATGGAAGAAGAAGAAGACGATTACCTTAAAAACAGACTTCTCCAAACCAGATACTTCTTCAAGAGAAACACCAAAGATGATCCGAGGTTTCATGAATCTCTGCCATACCAAAATGTTTTCTCTTTTGTTGCAGTCAACATACCCTGTCAAGAGACAAAGATGGGTTTTACTTCGAGGTTGAGTAATAAGCTAGAAAAAAAGGGAGGAACATTCTAACCTGGTACAACAGAGTGCACAACATGAGATTGTACTAGGATACGAGAACGCTTGAGATTTACCTGGCAATATTTCGTATCAAAGTATTATTCTGAGTATTAAATTTCAAATTTGTAAGAAAATACATGTGAAAACCTTACTGTGTTAAATCGTAGGACTGCAAGCGACTGGTAACGTAGCCATAGATGCAAAAGTCTTATGCTCGTCCATGTAAGTGACACAAAGGGGAATGACTTTACAAGGCCTGGCGTGTCCTGCATCAACGATTATCGTATACAATACGCTCAACATAAAACCAATAATTCTTTTTAACAGGATCCAGTTGAGACTTCTAATGAATAGATTCGAAAGAAATAACACAATGAGCAAGTAACATACAATGATCAGAATGCCTAGACCAAGACCAATCAGCTGGGCAGCAACTTCCCACACTTCCTCCTGAAATGTTGAACAAGAATAAGAGACTGCTAACACATACTTCAGGCTCGTTATTTGGGGCTTTGATTGGACATACAGGACTAGCATACCTTGGCTGCTACCTCTCCAAGATTTCCTGAGATAGCAAAATGATTCTGTATCACCCTGAATGAAGGGTCTCTCAGTCCTCTAGCCACGGCCTATTACAAATTAAAATATCAGTACATGTACTCCGTCAATTAATGGTTAGCCGACGTGAATTCTTGAGTAAGACTATATAAATGAAGGATTTGGAGCTGGCATGTAAAGGGAACCACCTTGGTAAGATTTCCCGTGGATGCCAATAGTAGGAACTGGTTTGGATATAGTTGTGTCGCCAGATCAAAGAAGCTGCAAAACAAAAAGAAAAAAACTATAAGTTGTTTTGACCAAATATGGCTCACCAAGGATTGACCTCTTCTATTACAAAACCTACCTTCCAGCACTGCCAATAAAATCGGCATACATGCGCCATTGCTTAGGATCATCGTCAAAAAGACTACCGAAACGTCCACCTGGAAAAAAATAGTAATCTTGTTAGTGAAGAGAGGTGTTATGTAAAAAAACATGAACGTTTATTAGTCTTCCCAATGGTTTAGTTACCAATAAGAAGACGGCCAAGTGCTCCAATTCCATCCTTGGATACCCATCTGAAGTAGAGAGAAAACCATAAGAACTTGGGGAGAACAGCAAAGAAACAAAGAAACAACCAGAGATTGCATTTGGCAAAAAAGAAAACCTGATGGCAGCAGCAGAAGCAGCAGCAGTAGCGGCAGGAGAAGTTCCAGAGAAAGAGCCAACGCCAACAGCCTTCAATAGTTTGATAAGAAATTCAAAAAAAGATTGCAACATACTCAGGACCCATCTCTAAAACAAGTCAAAGTAGTAAGAAGACCTTAGGAGTGTTTGAAGAAAAGGATAAAAAAGAGGGGACATGCCTTGAGAAGACTAGAGGTGACTAAGACATTACACATCCAGCCGGTAACATTAGTAGGGAACTGCCAGAGCATGTAGTCCAAGTAATCATCTGAAACAGATCCTGCGTGCGCCACACCATTCATACCATGTGAGATTAAACTCACTGAAACATCAGAATCTACAACAAAAAAAGAGAAGGGGAAGTGTACCAGGAAAGCCGGTGGGAAAAACAAAATCAGGAAGCCAAAGCGTATTCGTTAGTGAGGAATTGGAGCCCTCGGATATGTTGTCAGGCATAGGCTCACGCTCCTCTAGGAAGCCTTGTAAAGGGGAGTCATCATCACCAAGCAAATATCTGCACAAGAACAAGTCAGTGAGTGAGTGTGGACATGTAAAACTGATGAGAAAGCTTTAAGCCCTGAAGGCGGACCTTTTAGAAGTTCCATTCCCGTATCTCTCAACCACAATCGAAACTACTCCTTCAACTCTAAAGAACAAGCAAAATCATCAACCCCGATTATCAATTTTTTAAAAATGGCACTTGTTGTCACCTCTTATCATCGGTGGCCTCACAGCACCGCAAGTGCTCCACACGCCGTCGTTTCTGCTTGAAGGACGACGTTGATCGAGTTCCGTGAATGTGAAGAGGCAACGGAAATCGTAATGTACAGTGCATGACTTCGATTATTTGATTGTGGTTTAGGGTTCAGAGGTTCCTTACACAGGTCTTCCGCCACTCTCCTCATCTTCTTCCTTCAACCGCCAATTAGATTTACACAACTCCGTATCCTTCCAAGCCATTTAGAGGGTTTCGGTTTTGATTGTTAACAAAACCGGACTCGTTGGCAACAAAAAGAAAAAACGGAATAATAAACGTAAGGCCGGACACAAACATACATTTTATTACCATACATGGGCGGATGACATACACTCTCTGTGTGGGTTTCATCTCATGATTCAAATTCAAAAACCATGTGTACCACAAAAACATTCAAATAACAGATGATTGGATAAAGGGGAAAAAAAAAGCTTCATGTTTGTTCATCAGTTGTGCTAGGAGGAGGACTTGATGCTTTCTTGCGATTATCATCCGCTATTTTTTGGAACTCCTTCTCACTCGCTGCAATCAGCTTCTTGACGATATCAAATGTTGTCAGCTTTATACTGAATCAACAACCAACAAAGGTTTCCTAATTGTCAGTACATACTGATACAAACAAGTCTGTATGTATTATGTAAAGATATAAGAAACCCCTACCTGCTGTTTGGCATGCTTTTCAGGGCATTGGGGACAAACCCACGGTACAATCCAATAACTCCTTCACGCTCAATGATACCTTCAAATCGATTCAAGGATAAGCTTGTCAGCAGCCACTGGAAAGTATAAAC
The DNA here is from genome assembly GCA_905132885.1 of Moricandia moricandioides. Taxonomy (NCBI): domain Eukaryota; kingdom Viridiplantae; phylum Streptophyta; class Magnoliopsida; order Brassicales; family Brassicaceae; genus Moricandia; species Moricandia moricandioides. The sequence continues at coordinate 215,471 of CAJHQQ010000197.1, read as the reverse complement.
TACTCCTTTCTGACCAAGAAAGGATTACTTTTGAAAGAAAAAACAGATAGGGAGTACCTGAGAAGGCATCTAATACTGATTTATAAGGAGTACCCTTCAATTGCATCTGTCTTCTAATCGTATCCAACGGATAGCAAGTACCCGTAGCAATAGCAGCAGCAACCACTGCTGTTAACAAAGATGACTGTGTCTTCTTTTGATACTTCTCTGGCAATGATTTCTTTACCCTGCATGCATATGCATAGCGTATAAACAAACCTTGACTGTAACGTTTTCAGCTGTAACTTTTAACTGCTAGTAGACTTACAAATCAAAGACGCAAAAGTTGATAGCTATGTAAGGAGCTATACTTAAAAGCGAAGGACCCAGGCCGTTGTAGAATGATGCAATTCCTTCCTCCCTCAGCATGTTCAACGCAACCTGGATGTCACATGTTGCGCTTTTAATTTGAAAACACTTATCAATGATATATAATGCAATGAACATACCTGGGACATGGTTCGGTACCCCGGCTCAACAGCTAACCTCAATCTAAGCACATCTAAAGGATATGTTATCTGCATTTAAAAAAAAGATTCTTAAAGGTAAATAAGATTTTCCGTGAGAGTAGATGAACTCACTCAGGCCACTAAACAACATTAGTTACCAGAGTAGAGGTCATGCCAGCACAAGCACCAGCCCCAAGCCTTCCAAGAACAGACAATTGACCATCTTCTCCCCTAAAGAGTTTCTGAACAAAAACAAAAAAAAAGAAAAAAGATGGTTTTGAACATGTAAATGAAAAGCAGAATCAGATGTGACAAAGATCGCATACCTTGTATGTTTCATATGCAAACAACTGGACGGCGCTATAAGGTACGATCCTTATCACCTGGAATATTCAGATTAGGATTTAGTCAAACCCATCATTCTCACACCTTTTAGGGAAGAGATTGTAAGTACCTGAGGTAGGTTTCCTTTCCAATAACCTTTAACACCTTCTTCTCTTCCAATTAGCATAATCGCCTGTAGTTATATATATGTTCCAAAATTCCAAAACCAAATCAACAATGAGTTTACTTCACAATAACAATACATTACATGATTATGAGAATGTACCTCTATGAAACCAATAGCCTTCTTAGCAGTTTGTTGCCCAGCTCGAACACCATGTGTCTATAATAATAATAATTCAAATAAGACGTCAATTAGATTGTAAGAATAATATTACAGTATGTCTGTAACAAGAACACAGTCACACTAGTTAAAAAAAAGAACATAATCACCCATACCCATACCACTATTAAGAGATATCTTTGTCACTTGAGAGATAATAAAATTCAAAGCATGATCAAGATCATCTCATGGAAAGATCCAAGCATGTTTTTAGACCATATCTACTACATATGTATCAGAGTCCAGTTTTTAAATAAAGTGTGAGATATATATATATATATAAAGACTAGTCCAAAGCGACGGCGTATTACTATGCAGTCACACCAGTATACTAACATATTTCTTAATTATTTAAAAACAAAAGAAAAAGGAAAACACGTGCGACAAAACCTTGAAGTTGTTGAGAGAGAGAGAGAGCCTACCTGCATAAGGAGCTTTATACGGTCAAGGGGTGCCGTCACTGACTTTGCGGCGGCTCCGGCGAACGCTCCGGCGAAAAAGAGAGCTGCGTCTTTGGGTACAAACGACAAAAGAGCGACGGGGTTTTTCAATAGCTGAGCCGGAGTAGGCGCGAATGCATCCTCTTCCTTGGGAATCACCACCGAAACGGACGCGAATGCTCCAACAGATTCCCTTCGATCTCTCCTAATCGCTAGCGATACGGATGCGAAATTGCTCAAACCTCCACCGCTTCTTTTGTTCCCTCTCGACGGCACGTTGTTCTCCAGCCTCCATGAAGGTTCCCCAGTGAGAGCAAAATCAGAGGTCTTGAGAGAAGGGATACTACGGAACTGAAGTAGAGATTTCTCTTCTCCCATGGCGGATTATTAACGTCTGATTCTTTCTTCTTTTTTTTCTTTTATGTTCACGCCTGGGAATTTTATTGCACAAACTGTGAGTCCAATGTATAAATTGTCTCCGGTGGTGGGTGGTATTCTTGTAAATAAAAGTCAATGTAATTAGTGGGCTCTACAAGGGAAACATGTCAAATTAGTGGACGTGGGCTCAGTTGGGCCAGACTTTAACATCTCATTAAGATCAATGGATATTTTTCTAAAGTGGATATATTACAGTAATGCTTTATGGCCTCTTTAAAAACTTCATGTTAATATTCATATCAGTCTGTTGGATTTCTTTTGTCGACAATAGATTTCATTAAGGGAAAACGTTGGTATGAGCTTAGAAACGAAGCCCATTACAACAGACAATTAACAGATATTTTAATTTGGAAGGGAAAATGATGATGGGCTTCAAAAATACGTGTACTCTTTTCATTAGTCATCAATCACGGTTCCACACCGTGGTTTTCACCATAACTCTTCATCTTTTGTCGTAGCTGATGCTCTTCGCTATGAAATCTTCAAAGCTACAAACCCATACCAATAACAAAAGTGTCTAGTCAACTTTAAATCTGATCTGTCAAAAACAAAATCGATCGAAATATCTTACAAACAAAAACTTTAATTACCATCCAATAGAGTAAAAATTAGAGTAGAGAGAATTCTCTCTTTAAGAAGAGAGAGATGGACAATTTTGGCAACCATAGAGAGAGACAATTTTCCTACCATTTGGATTTTACCTAGAGGATTATTTTGATTTAGATTTTATTTTTATTTATATTTTTATAAAGTAGAGAAAAAGAAATTGTCAATCTACCGTTCAACGTGACGATGAAGAAAGAGAAGAGAAGCCGACCCGTCGTTCAAATCTCTGGGTCGTCCCCAAAAACGCTGCTGCTCTTAGGGTTTTTAACTCTCTCAAATCCTTTTCTTCTCCCGATCTCTCTAGATGTCGCTCCCCGATTCTTCTTCTTCTTCTCCGCCTGTGACCCGCGAAGAAACCGGTTATATCCGTTTTGAACACGCCCAAGATACCGGTTTTGACCATCGTGATCGACCTCCATGGAATCACTCCGAGTACGATTACCGCCATGGGAGCATCGTTGCTTCGGAGAACCCGAGGAATCCCTCTAATTCGGAAGATCCTTGGTCTTGCGTTGTTGTCGTCGCTACCTTCTGTGTCTTCGGTGATTATTTATTTTCCGATGAACTTACCCTTTCGTATGCGAATGTTTTTTGATTGTTGATCGTCTGTGTGTGTTTTGTCCTCAGTCTCTATGACTTTGATCCTGGGGCTTTACGGAACTACGAACGTATGGTTGGGACCAAACTCCTCCTTCCTCATCAAGCCAACTTCGGTTTTTGTTCAAACCGTCATTGTAAGTTCTCCACCCTCCTTCTTCCCATTGTTAAATTTTCTGATATCCTGTTTCTCTCAAGGTGGAAGAATTAGGGAATAAAGGATCCGGTTTGATGCTGTACGGATTGAACCAAACCCCACAACTCCATGTTCTGGCCAATTGGTCTGAAGTCCACTATTTAGCTGTGCCTAATGATTCTTACAAGGTTACTTCTCTCCTTCCCCTTTCTCATCTATGGAACTCCATGTGTCTGATGCATTTCTATTTTTATTCAGTATTGGATACAGTATCTGAACAAGGGCTCACGCGTTAAAGTTTCATACAATGTTGAATCTCTGGGCTCTTCCCTCTATCTTGTGATAGCCCAAGGTACTTGCCAGAGGAGATAATCCTCTCTTTTTTTTTTGTGGTAACTACCTCATTAACTTAGATAGATGCTCCTATATTTCTTCTGGTGCTTACTTTAATCCATTACAAGAGTATATATGGGTGAAACTTTGAGTTTGGTGATGTTTTGGAATTCATTGAGAGAAGTTCCAAAAACGGCATATGATGTATTGGCTACTTTATTTTGATCCTTCCCCTGCTTTAGTTTTTAATTTTTTTTTTCTGTTGTACTACTCGGGAATGTTGATATTGGCCGTTCAGAAATAATAGCTTTTCAGTAACTTAGCTCTTTTATGCTTTTATAAATGAAGGTGTGGATGGGCTCTCCGAGTGGGTGCAAGACCCTACGCGTCCAGACACTACATTATCATGGCATCTAATCTCTGGTTAGTTAGTGACCGAGGTTTTAACATGTTTATTTCCTGCATGAGATCACTCACTCTTTACCTTATTTTATATTTGGCAGATAGTGGTTTCGTTGAGCAGGACATAACTAAGTCGTCGAGTTATTACATTGCAGTAGGCAACGTATACCTGAATGAAGTCAAGGTAATATATGCTACAACTTTGGTTTGTAGGTTAAACTTCTCTCCTATACAATGTGATTGGCTTTCCTTTGAAATAGAAACCTCGGTTACTAGTAGTTAACTACCATCAGTTTTTAATCCCAAGTAGCTTTCTCTCTTATTCCATTTTTTTTGTCTCTGATTATGCATATCACTCTCGCACCATATCTACGTTTGTCAGGCTACAATCGACATTCAAGTTGAGGGGGTATTGTATGATACTACCAATGCTTATTCCAATTGCACGTTTCCTAACGACAAGTGCACTTTACGTGTTCCATTATTTGGAACTAATGCTGCTGTTCTCACCTCACCAGGCCCAAAGCTGGTACGCGACCCATATCTTGTCTCGCTTTTTTCATTTTTTGCCTTTTAGAAGATACATATGAGCCATTCTGAAACCAACACTCTCTTGTTGTTGTTCTTCAGAACAATTCTAAGAACGAGTTCCTTGCAAAGGTCTCGTACGAGCCAAGGTGGATTGCGTACATAGTTTGCATGGGTAATGTCTTTTAATTTATTACATGAATCGGATCTTGTCGTTGGGATTTATCATTAACTTTTTGGTTTTTGTTCACTTGGATAATAATTATTACTACAGGTATAGTGACAGCACTCTTGTTAATTTTATCTAGTGTCTTCAACAAAAGACAACAAGCAGTCCCTGAAAACGACGAAACAGTTGATGAGAATGATGATGTAGCTCCTCTAATTCCGGGAAAAGACGATGATAACTCGAGCTGGTGTTCGTCATACAGTTCTATATTGACAAGTACGGAGGAACTAGAAGGTGCACAGGGAGATGGGCAGAGTAGTACAAGATATCTGTGTGCGATTTGTTTTGATGCGCCTAGAGACTGTTTCTTCCTCTCTTGTGGACACTGCGTAGCTTGCTTCCAATGCGGGACACGGTAATAAATTATCAACCATTTAGTCCGTGGTGTTATTTTGCATAGTTTCAGATGTGATGTGTGTTTGAAAAATGCAGGATAGCTGAAACGTCGGGATTCTGCCCGGTATGTCGTAGGAAGATCAGGAAGGTGAAGAAGATCTTCAACGTCTAACAAATAAGTAACAGAGTTGTGTGTTGTATGCCGTATTTGTATAGAGAGGAAGTGTGTGGAAAGGGCCAGATGGTTGGTTATTTTTTATTGGGTGTGTCAGTACTGTGTGTATATGATGTGGTTTCTGGCGTTTCGGTTTGGTTGTACTACTTTTAACCATATATATATATATATATATAATGGACTCTGGTTAAGTGCTTGGTTTGCACGTCGTAGCGTAATTTCCTGGTTTAGTTTTGCTATACATTTGGGATTCCAATTAATTTGATTAAACTATAACAGTGCCACGTGTCACATGATGAATGGCGGGGACACATAATATCATCATTGTTGTATTTCATTATAATCCGTCCTGAATTCTGCATTCCGGGGGGTAACAAACATCAAATCAAATCGAGACGCTCTTTCTTTCTTCTTCTTCTTCTCTGTGCTCCCGCCTTGTCTGTCCCTCTGGTAACTCTCCGAGTAGGTTTCCTTCTCTTCTTCCCTCTCTATCGTTTCTGGTAATGATCTATTAATCCTCATGTGTTGATGATGTTTTCTAGATCTCGTCTTCGAGGAGGATCCTGCTGCGTGCTAGATTTTCTCCGCCCTTTTAATTCTAGATCTGTAAGCTACGACCCATCCTCCTATTCATCCTTGCTGTTTTCGTTTGATTTATGATCCTCTCGTTTCACTCGCCTCTGTTCACAATTCTTCTGATTCGATCGTTTCTAGTATTGTTTAATCTCTTCACTCCTTCCGTGTCCTCTGATCAATTGTTTTGGGTATGCATTATTATCGCCCTATGTTAGGGTTACACGTTTGATTCCGTTGGTGGTATCTCTAATCCAAATAATGTTTCCAGTTATTGATAAACTGATGCCAAAGTTTCTGGAACCCTATGGACTCTGTATGCATATCACAGTCATGGTGAAGTCACTAATTGTAATGGTAATCTCATCTTATATTCACATGTGGCAGTGAGAGAGGTAGAGAAGCAGGCTGATTCCTGGAACCAACAACCATGATGTCCTTCGAAATGAATGACCGCAAAAGTACGTCTACCTTCTATCCTTGCTTGTTGTTACATAGTTTGCTTCTTGACCGAGTTGTTGTTACTGTTAGAGAAGCCATTTATTTTCAGTTTCTCTTATTAGCACTTGACTTTACTCTTTGCTATGTGCTTTGAAACAGAAATTGGGTTAGGGCTGACAGCATTTGGCGTCTTTTTCTCCTTTTTGGGAGTTGTCTTTGTCTTTGATAAGGGTTTACTTGCCATGGGTAATGTAAGTTCCCTCCACCAATGTATCCTTTTCATTATTCTTTCTTTTTTACTGATCACTCTATTTCTTTTCTGCTCTTCTTCCAGATTCTTTTCATCTCTGGGGTTAGTCTAACCATTGGCCTCAAGTCTACCATGCAGTTCTTCACCAAGCGTCAAAACTACAAGGTCCCTTTTCATTTCTACTTTTTCTCTTACTTTCTCTGGGTCAGTTTTACATACTTGTTTCCACTCAGGGAACAATATCTTTTGGGGCTGGCTTCTTCTTTGTAGTCATTGGATGGCCTATCCTGGGAATGATGTTGGAGACCTATGGCTTTTTTGTACTCTTCAGGTCCTTTCACGTTTTTTTTTTCTTCTTCTTACTTGTTTTTGGCATGTGGAACCATATACAGTGACTGACAGACTTTTCTATTTCAGTGGCTTCTGGCCAACCTTGGCAGTTTTTGCACAAAAGATACCCGTTCTCGGTTGGATCATTCAGCAACCATATATACGATCGGTATGTGTCCAATTCAAAATCACTGCAAAATAAAAAGTACTCAATTTTCTTAAGAAGTCTGAACGTGAAAGACAAACTTTGTGGGGGAAAAACTTCACATGAAACTCTTAGACCTCGATAATACAAGCCTCTCTATGTTAGAGATAAAGACATATGAGCTTCTCTTGCTTGATGAGAGTGAAGCATAACTCTCATCCAATTATAATTCCCAGTTTCGCTTCACAAATAAAAATGGATGATTCTCGGCCTAGTGTTTTCTTAGTTCCATCAACTTAACTGATAAACTGTTGCACTTTCTCCTTATAATTGACTATCGTTGTTAATTGGCTCTATTTATTTGTTTATTGTTGATGTGATGCAGTTCTTTGACAAGTACCGGGGCAAGCGTGTGCCGGTCTAGTCCCAGACCAAGTTGAGAGAGAAATCACTGAGCTAGGTGCAGCAGAACAAACGATTAAAGAAATATTTTGGAAGGGGAGAATTTGTGTTAGGAAACTAAACCTGTTGGAGAAAAAAAATAGGGTGGAGCAAAGCAGACAAATTGAAGCTGTGTACTTGAAAAGAATAAACTTAGTGACTTAAAACCTCTATGGTGGATTTGTAATCGTTTTGGTTAGGAGAGCTTTTAGTTTTTTGTTTGCATACGTAACAACAATTCTCTTTTGATGGTTCCAGGATTCAGTGTCTGTTATGTAACGAGAATGGCTTTGATTGTGTGCGTTGGTTGCTCCTAAGACCATTTTTTTCTGTGTCTATTTGGTTAGGTCTATTGATTGATTCTTTCAAAGTGATTGTTTACACAGAAAATGTCGCCATTACTGTAGTTATTTTCTACATGGAACTTAAGTTAGGAAGGTCATTTTTTGAAAACCCAAGTAGAGTATGTTGTTGGACTTGATGTAATCATCATCGTGATCTTAGTTAAGTAGTCAAAAGACCAAGTTAGAATTTGTTGGGCCGACTGAGTTGAAATATCTACTGACTTCAAACTTAAGGCGGGCCTTCTCTTTCATCCTCAGCCGCCTATTTATATATTTTTATCATCATCATAAACTAAACTGCTATTTTCAGATATTTTTAAGTATTTTAAATAATACTATTGTTTTGAAACCATAAAATAAATTGACAAATAAAATGAATATTTATCATAGCCCCAATTGCTCGATAACGATTGGCTACCGATTGTTCAAACAAAGAAAATTTAAAGATGTTATTAAGAAAAAGATGTGTTCCATAAATTTTAAAAGCATGCAATTCATTTTCTGCCAACTTTTTTTGTTTTCTATTTGTCTTTTAGGCAACAATTAATGGGGACTAGAGCGACAGTCGTGGATTCTATGAGGTCCACTTACATTTCCTGGTGTCAGACGATTTTTCCCACAAATATATAAGTAATTAAAAGAAGAAAAAAAACAAATTTTCCGTTTTTCTATAAATTGAAATATAATCTTAAAAAAGTTATGCTCCTTCAAACTATAAAAATAATTTATTTGTGTGTTTAGAAGTTGGTTAAGATGAGTTTGATTGCGTTACATATTAGCAAAGCATCAATTACTTGGGGATTCTGTGTAAAATATGGAGGTTTAGGCAACTAAACATGTGTGTTAACCCGAAAATCGAAATGGCGTGTTTTAAAAATAGGCCGTCGGATCGGAGCCACTCCTACTATCCCAATGAAAGATGCATTAAATTAATTAAATTTATTTTAGCTGTTTATTACACGACCGCCACAAACTCTCACTATAAAGCTGAAATTGATGATAGGCGAGGATAGGTCACCAATCAATCTTCTCTCTCTCTCTTTGTGATTCCGATAATGGAAGGAACAAGCGTCGTCGCGGTTTACGGTAACGGTGCGATAACGGAGGCTAAGAAATCTCCCTTCTCCGTTAAAGTTGGTTTGGCTCAGATGCTCCGCGGTGGTGTTATCATGGATGTCGTCAACGCCGACCAGGCTCGCATCGCCGAGGAAGCTGGTGCCTGCGCCGTCATGGCTTTGGAGCGTGTTCCCGCCGATATCCGCGCTCAGGGTGGCGTTGCTCGTATGAGCGATCCCCAGATGATAAAGGAGATCAAGCAGGCCGTTACGATTCCGGTGATGGCGAAGGCTAGGATTGGTCATTTCGTGGAGGCGCAGATCCTGGAAGCAATCGGAATCGATTACATCGACGAGAGCGAGGTGCTGACTCTCGCCGATGAAGATCACCACATCAACAAGCATAATTTCCGGATCCCTTTCGTCTGCGGTTGCCGGAACCTAGGCGAGGCTCTGCGGAGGATCCGCGAAGGTGCGGCGATGATTAGGACAAAAGGTGAGGCTGGAACTGGGAACATAGTGGAGGCAGTGAGGCATGTGAGGTCTGTGATGGGTGACATTAGGCTTCTGCGCAACATGGATGACGACGAGGTCTTCACCTTCGCCAAGAAACTAGCTGCTCCTTACGATCTCGTCATGCAGACCAAACAGCTTGGCCGTCTTCCAGTCGTTCAGTTCGCCGCTGGTGGAGTCGCTACTCCGGCAGATGCAGCACTCATGATGCAGCTTGGATGCGACGGTGTGTTCGTGGGATCAGGTATCTTCAAGAGCGGAGACCCAGCTCGTAGGGCGCGTGCGATAGTTCAGGCGGTGACTCATTACAGTGACCCAGAGATGCTTGTGGAGGTCAGCTGTGGGCTTGGAGAAGCAATGGTTGGGATCAATCTCAACGATGACAAGGTTGAGAGGTTCGCTAATCGCTCCGACTGAAACACCCAAACCAATGGCTAAATAAATTTCAGATAGTTTGTTTTATCCTTTGTGTGTTTGCCTAAATACTATTATCTTTGATAGTGATTCTACTCCATGCAAGAACAAGTTGTCAGTTATAATAATAATACTCTCTTTTGATCTGTTAATTTTGATTGATAATTGAGCTTATGGAAGTAGGTGTGTTAGACACTCGGGCACCATCTTAATTAGTATCAGGCTATTGAAATGAAATCCTCCTCCTCATACTAAGCTGTCTCAAACAATGTGTTTGTGGATTAGATTCACATGGGCCTCTAATTTCTTATATCATTGTGTGGTCTCAGTCATCGCCATACGCCTAACAATGGAAAGATAATATGCTACGGGCAAGAGAGATGGAACTTATAGGAGTTGGGAGTAAGAGCATGATTATCAATGGGACTTATTTAGTGGTCCTTAAAGTTTTTTATTGTTATTTATTGATTAAGACATTGTTAAGGACTTTTAATGAAAATGGTGATTATTGGTGAAACTTTTTGTTGGTCCTTAGGTTAAATTTTTGTTAAGAGACTATTAGTTTATTGCTCCAATGGTAGAACTAAATTAAGGTTCTTAAAAGATAATTATAAAACTTGACAACTAAAAGAACACAAAGTGAAAGTGATTTCACTTGGACTTTCACAACACTACAACTACAATGCTCAGCCGTGAATGCTCCACTCTTTCACTCTCAATGCTCTCAATGCTCCACTCTTTCTAGACCTGAAAGCACACGTGATTTTGAACATAAGTACAAGGAAGCTTTTACATCATCAGAACACAAGAAACATAAAGCAACAGAAATAGAAACTTAAAGTAGAACAAACAACTAAAGGGTGCTCTCTGATCTAAGAGAGCATCATGCCAAGAGATGGTATCTGATTACAAGTAGGTTGTGTCTGCTGCATCAATTCATGATCAAACTCATGGAAACTGCTAGAAAATGGAAGAGGAATATCAAAGTTTTTGCAGCTTGTCATGCCTAGTTCCCCAAGTAAGTAAATCCAAGTAATTACTACCATAATCTTGGTTCCAACACTCTCCGTTGGTGCCACACAGCAGAAAATATCTCAAAATTCAAGACACATATTTGTAACTGGGAACATGTTTCCATTTATTGAGAAGCAGTTACATACTGATAAGGAACACAACTTAAGAAATTTTAAGAAAAGAGAGATATTTTGATTCCAATACACCAGAAAAATGCCATCCTCACTTACTGATATCTAACAAACCCCTCAACTCCAACACAAAAAAAAGGTTTGGTTAATGCACTGATCTCCGACTAATTAATGCACTAAGCTCTTGTACAATTTTTTGCAAAGCATACCCATATGTAAGTAGGGTTTGGTTAACTTACGATGTTGGAGATTCAGAGTTTCATAGGCGTGCCTCTTCAGATCTCACCATCTCCTATCGATGTTGGCAATTTCAAGGAGCTAATGATAAATGTTTTATCTTCAGCAGCATGGTTTACTTTTTAGAGTATGGGTTCTCATGGTAAGAGTAGGAGAGATAGACATGAGAAGGAGAAGAAGAAGCGGAGAGATGAATCCGAGTATGGCTCCGAGTCTGGCTCCGAGTCTTACTCTTCTGACTCCGACGGTTCAGATGATTTGTCTCCGCCCAGGAGAAGGAAGGGAAGCAGCAGCAGTAGCAGTCGTCGACGCCATCGTTCGAGTGATGATTCCTCTGATTCAATTCCATTTGGGATTCCAGTCTCACTGAGAAATTCGTGTGATAGAAGAGTTCCATTTCGATCAAAGCAAGGTCAGATCAGAGAAAGAGGAAAACAAAAGAACACGAACAAAACGTGTTCTGCCCAATAACATCATAACACGTGTCTATTAAGGGACGTGCCTTTCGTCACTTAATTAAGAAACGTCCCTCATATTTTTCTTAATTATTTGTTTATTTTTTTAAAAAATTACCCTAAGGACGTTGGTTAGATACGCCGATAATCATGGTCTAATGCGACTGCTTATCTGTGCTTTCGTCCGGAACTAGTCCAATAGGACCCCAAAACACACGGGTATAAAAGATTATGCCCTTCTAATCATTCTAAATGGGCTAATTTTTTGGCCCATTCTCATTTCCCAAGCGGCCTTTTTAATCATTTCGTTCATTGTTGGAACCTTTCATGAGCAGGCCGGGTCCTGACTCAAAGCACAACAAGCTAGAACATAAGCTAGTACTAATAAATAAAATTGTTAAAAGTTTTAAGGTCAAATTGATTAATCATAGCAGCGAAATATGAGGGAGTTACGAGAAGCTTGTAGGTTGTTGTTATTTTCAAATCGTTGCATTCTTCTCACCTTCATTTTTTGACCGTCTTTCTCCCGTTTCCATTTTTTTTTTGTTGTATAAAGATATGTGTCAACCCTCACGTGGATATGTTAGAAGAGAATAATTGTTGTTACTTTGTCAACGAAGAGAATAATCATGCTTCCTCTCTTTCCTTTTTCTTCCGAAAAAAGTATATTGTGATGAATTTTCAGACTCTAGACCATGTACAAAACTCGTAATAAAAGAATAATTTAACTGAAGAAAAATAGTGAAAATAAGAGTCATAAAAACTAGCCCTTTCTCAAAAAAAGAAAAGAAAAGAAGAGACATAAAAACTAATTGCATTATACGAATCATAGAGTAATAGAACTGGTTATTGCATGAGGTATGAGTGGGTAAACATGAGAAGAAGAAAATCTATAAAAAAAAAAAAAAGCAAATGAGAGTCAGATGAAGATGTAAAGACGGAACTCCACGTGAGCAAGTATACAAGAAAATAAGACAACACACCGCGTAGCTAATTTTAATAATTCCAATAAGAGTAAACAAATTGAATATTAATACTTTGATGTTATTTCACAGTTTTTGTTAATTTCTGATTAGAAAACTATAAATCTGAGCCGACAGTAGACAAGGTGTGAATCCACGTGGAATGACAGGTGGGAGAGAAGTGTAGTGCATTTCATTCATCCAAAAGATTTGCCTTAATTTAACTTTCAACACGGTAAAGTGGAGACCACTTCGCTGACTATCTTATTTATTTTACCTTCTTTGTACTACAAACCCAAAACCCCACATAATGTCTTGTAACACAGAACAAATCTTTTAGAGGGCTTCACATTACAGGGCTTCATTCACTGTTATATACTTTGTCCCATTTTGTATTGTATTATATGCACTCTCACGCGGCTTTAAATTTGTACTACAATACTTTTGGGAATCTGACAGTTGTATAATTCTTACATATAAATTAAATGCACACTGGATCCAGATAAATGCAGCACCAATGTTCCTCATATACAGCTTGCTTTCTTACCCGTACACATATATACATTCATAAAATTACTAATATTAAAATATAAAGGAGGGCATTTTTTGTTATCAGATAAATTGCAATATCGATAAAATTTGTTAGCTAAATTACTCTTCTTTTCAGTAATCTCATTCTTTTTGTTGGTACGTACTTTCTTATACAGAGAGGAACGTTGGGTGTCTATTGTCTACTAAATATATATATAAGAACAGGGAAAACCTTTGCAGTCTCTCCCTCTAACAAGGAATGACACTGTTTTCTTCACCCGTATATATAGAAGCCAATACCACGATAATTGTGGACTATCAGAAATCTAGTTGGTCAATTGACCATAAAAAGCCAAAAGTTATTATTTATTTTCAGAAAAAAAAAATCAATATCAAGTGTGACTCGTCAGCGTGACGAAATGCTAACGGACTTTTATATTGGGGCGTACCCGTAAAGTTTCAAAAAAAAAAATTATTTACCGGTAAAAAAACATGATCACGAATTGAGTTGAGTTGCCGCCTCAAATCAACAGACGAAAGATATAAAACACACACACATCTAAACTCCCAAAAATAATAAGACCAATATTAGTATGTTTAATAAGTTAGCTGCTCTAATATTTAAACCTAGCCTTTATTGTATTCTAATCTAACCACGGAAAATGTGTCCTTTTCACTAAAAAAGAAAATATATATATTAGTGTTGGTAGTTTATTCAACTACATAATTATATTTCTAGTGTATATAATTAACGATTTTCAAAATCTTATATTAGAAATAAATTAGGGAAAAAAACAAAAAATATAATTCAATAGTCCCTTGACGGTTTCACACCTTCTTTTCACACCACCTTATAAAATAATTTAAAACTCTCTTTTTCTCATTCCTCTCTATCTTCTCTTTTTTTCAAAGAAACCTCTCTCCATTTATAAGGAACCACGAAAAAAAAAACTCATTCGCTTTAAGTCACAAAGGCTTTGATCCCAAATATGGACCCATTCCACCACCACGATCATCAGCTTTATCACTTGATCCAACAGCAACAGCTCTCTCTACCGCCGCCGCAAAGCACGATGGATACCGGGGGCGGAGGAGGTGAGAGAATCCCACAGTGGAGCATAGAGGAGACAAAGGAGCTTTTGGGTATAAGAGAAGAGCTTGATCAGACTTTCATGGAGACCAAACGTAATAAGCTACTTTGGGAAGTCGTCGCCGCTAAAATGGCCGACAAGAGTTTTTCCCGAAGCGCTGAACAGTGTAAGAGCAAGTGGAAGAACCTCGTCACTAGATACAAGGTAGGTTTTACCTTCTATATATATAGATTATCTGTTGTTCTATGACCATGATTAAGTACAAGCCACGATATATCATTCTAAAATTATGGTTATGTGTGTTTACTATTCATCTGTGGTAAGATTGACTAGTACGCATATTGGAAACCTAGTCTCTCTACTTACCTAATGCCTTAGGTTGTTTATAATAAATATATTACCATGCCACTACTAGTAACAAGCTAGAGATTAGAATTTTAACGCATTCCATGATACGGCACATGTTAACATTTTGATCCGTTATGAAATAATCTCTCTTTTTTCTTCTTCTTGTTATACCAGTATTTCAGATCGTAACTGGTAAGTAAGTAATATCTCGTGTTCACAAAATTCCACAAAAAAAGTTAGCTACCGTTATATAACGGATGCATAACATTTAAGTATTAAGAAACGTGTAACTAATCACATGATAGTTAAAGACGGTTGCATATATATATATATATATGTATACTTCATACGTTAAGTACAAGGCAACAAAAGTAAGATGATAGATGAGTATGTAATATGTTTATACGAGATTACTCATTCAAGTTAAGCTACGTGGTCACTTAGCTAAAAACGTGTACCGTATGCTTTATAGTTTTTAACATTTTTACATGCATGAAAAACATATATTAATTTTGTGTATGCACTCTACATATATAACACATAATGAACACGTATTGGGACAGGCGTGTGAAACGACTGAACAAGAAGCTAGTAGACAGCAGTTCCCATTCTACAACGAGATACAATCGATTTTCACAACAAGAATGCAAAGAAAGTTGTGGTCAGAGCCCACAGAAGCAAGCACTTCTTCGAAGAGAAAACACCACCAGTTTTCATCTGACGAAGAAGAGGAAGAGGAAGAAGAAGAAGTTCATGAGGAGCCAAATGAAGGCATCATCAACGAGGAACTATTGTCTTTCGTCGAGACAAACAAGAGAGAGGCAGAAGTGGTTACTACTAGTACTTCTACTGATCCAAGAAAACGTGTGAAAAAAGGAAAAGGTATTACTGGTAGTGCCAAAGCTGAAACATCGGGTAGTACACTGAAAGAAATATTGGGGGAGTTTATGAGGCAAACGGTGAAGATGGAGAAAGAATGGAGAGATGCGTGGGAGATGAAGGAGAGAGAGAGGGAGAGGAGAGAGAACGAGTGGCGGAGGAGAATGGCGGAGCTAGAGGAGGAGAGAGCTGCCGCGGAGAGGAGGTGGATGGAGAGAGAGGATGAGAGACGCTTTAGAGAAGAAGCTAGGGCTCAGAAGAGAGATACACTCATTGATGCTTTGCTTAGCAAACTTAACGGAGATCACAATGATCATGATCATTATCAAGGCTTTTAATTGTTATCTCTTTTTAATTTAAGCATGGGATCAGGTAGCTAATTAGTAACTTAATAGTAAACTAAGCAAATCGTTTGTTTTATTTATATGAACAACTGAAAGTTGAAAACAACAAATCAAATCTCGATTAACAAAAGTCCTTGTTGCAAACTTCTGAACTCACATTTGGCACACATTACTTAGCCGCGTTATTTGTGATCATCTACATATAACCTATTTTTTTTTCTTAAGTACTAATTTAACTTATGTAGAATATTTGTATTATTTATTTTCTTCTCATGTAAACAGACCGCAACAAAGTTAGAAAATCAAAAACGTGTCAAATGGCGTTCACACTATTGTAATTTGTAATACTTTTTATTTTAAGAGATCATATAAAGCAAAGCTCATACGCTGCGTCAATACAATTGGATATAAAAACATAGACCAGACCCTCAAAGGCCACCAGTACGAACCTTTATGTATCATTTTTGCATTTTAAATGATTTATTGGTATATCAAAAAGATATTGGTCGACTAAATCTTAGATTTATAATTCGAAATTTAAATAAATTAGAATGGGAAATGTTAAATGAATTTTACATGTGAAACTCAAAAAAAAAAAAAAAAACGTTAAAAGGAGACCACAATATGCATGTGAAAAGATAGAGTAGGTAATTTAAAAGCTACGCACGGGGGCTCTCTCTCTCTATCTCTGCACATTTCAGAGAAGAAAAGACTGTTTATGGAGAGGAGTTATCCAAATACTATATATACTTTCATTTCCGTCAAATGAGAAGATAAAAAAAGAACTTTGCCATGTCAAATTTGAGAAGGAATGAATGAATGCACATGAGTAGCTTTTATTTGACTGTTCTGTTATAATCGCGGACGAAATGAGAATTATCTTCGATATATATATTCGTACGTCTGTGTGGAAAACTGGATTGGGACGAACGCGTAATATTGTTTGATGGTCTCAAAAACACACACCGGTTTGTCATATGATAAACATCATCAAACTCGACTACTATAGCCTTAGGGCATCTTTATCCCAAAACCCCCACCAGGGTTCTTATTTTTTTTTTCTTTTTTTTTTATGGATTTAAAATAATAATAATTATAATAATAAAAAGTTAAACCAATCGCGGGCTGCCACGTGTTAGTGGGACCCGTGAACAGTGTAAGAAATCCTCCAAAAACGGTTCTTATTTAGTAGTTTTAGGAAGCGGTTTTTACACTGTTCACGGACCCCACATATCAGTGGGGTCCGCGAACAGTGCAAGAACCCCCTTAAGAAACCAGGGATAATGATGCTCTTAAGGGCATCACTAGAACCCTAATAGGGTTCTTAATATTATTTTTTTACTGTTTAAAAAAAAAAATTAAAAATTAAAAAATGAATCAATCGCGGGTCGCCATGTATCAGTGGAGTCCGCAAACAGTGTAAGAAACTGTCTAAAACCGGTTTTTATTTAGTAATTTTTAGAAGCGGTTTTTGCACTGTTCATGGACCCCACATGTCAGTGAAGCCCGCGAACAGTGCAAGAACCCGTCATAAGAAACCTGGATAATCATGCTCTAAGTCAACGTAATCTCTAAATGAACAAATATTGTTTTTAAACTTGCAGTATAATGGGGATGTAGCTCAGATGGTAGAGCGCTTGCTTAGCATGCGAGAGGTACGGGGATCGATACCCCGCATCTCCAATTTTTTAAAACCTTTATTTCCTGTCTTGATTCTATGAAATAATCGTAAACTATAAGATCAATGACGAAAATCATGTTGCAACATTTCCCACGCTTTGCAATTATTAATGGAAAAATTTCATAAAAATATCTCAACTAAATTTCGTTAAGCTTTTTAATACCTAAACTTTTTCGATACCCAGTTTAATACATCAACTAATTATTTTGTTCATTTTAATATACTAACTTTTAAAACTATGCTCATTTTAATACCCAAACTTTATTTATTTTAATTAAAAATACTACAAAGTTTCAAACAAAATTTTTAAAAAATCCAAAATCTAAATAGAAAATATGTAAATTTTCTAATTTTATTTTTAATATTTAGGAAATAAGGTAAATAAATTATCATATTTTTTTAAATTTTTATAAAATTAAACTTGAATGTCAAAAAAATGAATTTATTTTCTATTTCAGAAAACAAACTAAATTCAATATTTTAAAATTTAAAATTATATTACGAAATGTAATATTATACAAAATTTAGATACTTTTATTTTTTAAACAAGCAATAAAATTAGAATTTTTGAGAGTATTTTTGTAATTTTTTGAGATTTTCTAAGTTTCATTTGAAATTTATTAGTATTTTAACTAAAATAAATAAATTCTGGGTAGTAAAATGGGCATAGTTTAAAAGTTTGTATATTAAAATGAGCAAAATAATTAGTTGAGGTATTAAACTGTGTAGCGAAAAAATTGGGGTATTAAAAAGCTTAATGAAATTTAGTTGAGGTATTTTTATGGAATTTTCCCATTAATTGCCAAACTAGAAGCATAATGATTTGTGTTTGCCTTTAATAAAAACATCAAATCTAAAAACAACTAAAAAGGAGCTATTGTTGTTCCTTTTACAAGCAACGCCAACTATTGCTGCTGGTGTCTGTTTATTTCGTTTTCATATGCCATTAGGGAAAAAGTTGAATATACGATTTCTCCATTTAATCTGATGTCTGATGGCCTAGTTAACAATTCATCAACTATTTGTTCCCCAACTTTTAAACGACTTTTGAAGAATGATTATTGATTCTCGATTTGATTAACCCATCCTCCTAATCAAAGTAACATTCGCTTAGTGACCAGGTGTCATGTACGTCACTCTTATGTTTATTTCTACAAATATGTCTGTTCTATTTCTATATAATGTTTAAGCTTGAGACCAAAGTTCTAGGCATACAAGAAGTTAAGCAACACCTATTTTGATGTAGTTTACATACTTTCTCCAGCTGATAATATTAACGTGTAAAAAACAACTCGTAGCTTAGTAAATACTACTAATATACTAGATTATTTGAATATATATGGTTTGTAGTCAACAAGAGCAGTTTTTTCTTATTTCAATATCCAACATGAGCTCTACACTTATGAAAGTACACACAAAAAAAAAACTTGATTGAGTACATACAACTAAACGGAGGACGTCTTAAGGTTTTGGCCAAATAAAAAAAAATTGATGTAATGAATGACAATGTGAATATCACGTTAACAGGTCTTAATCAGTAGACAAAAAAACCAATCATATCAAACCTTAACCTCCCTAACCACACCTTTATTTATTTATTATAATGGGAAAAAGATGGAAGCAACACATCCAACACAATGCCTTAAGCTTAACTCCTACTCAATCCTTAATTTCCCAAATAAAAACCAAACACTCCCTAAACACACACACCTTTCTCTCTAATTTCCAGACCCGACACGTTTTCCTACCGGATTGGCCACTATGAGCTTCTTGATTCCTTACAGAGGAGCAGTGAGCGGAGCCAAGATTCCTCTCTCCATCATTGTTCTTGTTCTATGTGGTTTTATGTTCTTCGTTCTCTTATACACCGAAAGAATCAGCTTGATGTCTTCTTCTTCTTCCTCCTCCTCTTCAAATTTCTTCAGGTTTAAGTCTTGTCCCAGGAAAGACATTAGCTCGAAACCTAGTAAGAAGATACCCGAATCTTTAAACTCTGTTTTTATTGTGTTTGCCTGATTTTCCTTATTCTCTTGTGTCGCAAGTAATCTCAACTGTAGTTTTTTTCTTGTTGGGTTAATCAGAGGAGAAAGTTGGAGAGGAGAGATCAGAAAATATGGATGTTGTGGACGACAGGTTCGAATTCGATCCAGAAGAGTGTAATGTTGCAGCAGGGAAATGGGTATACAATAGCTCAGTGGAGCCACTCTACACGGATGAATCATGTCCATACATCGACCGTCAATTCTCGTGTATGAAAAACGGAAGACCAGAAACTGATTATCTTCGGTGGGAATGGCAGCCTGATGACTGTACCATCCCACGGTATCCTCAAAAGCCCTACTATAAGTCTACTACTTAATCATGTCAGAATCTCTAATTTTGCTTTTGTCTTTGAATCAGATTTAATCCCAAGTTAGCAATGAACAAACTCAGAGGAAAAAGATTACTATTTGTGGGAGATTCTTTGCAACGAAGTCAATGGGAGTCGTTCGTGTGTTTGGTTGAATCAATAATACCCCATGGAGAAAAATCAATGGAGCGTAGCCAAAAATACTTTGTCTTCAGAGCAAAGGTATGTTTTTAGATTTCTAATTTCCTCAAACTTTGTTAGGTAAGGTATCACTGTACCTTGTGTTGCAAGCAAAGCTTATCTTTTGTAAATTTCTCTTTTTTTGTTTTATAGGAATACAATGCGAGTATAGAGTTCTATTGGGCACCGTTTATTGTTGAATCGAACACGGATTTGCCAGTGATATTGGATATGAAGAAGAGGATAGTAAAAGTGGATTCAGTGGAAGATCGATCAAAGTATTGGGAAGGAGCGGATATTCTAGTATTCAACACATATGTTTGGTGGATGAGCGGACTCAGAATGAAAGCTTTGTGGGGTTCATTTGGAAACGGAGAGAGAGGTGCGGAGGCATTAGACACACCACTGGCTTACAGGCTAGGGCTCAAGACATGGGCTAATTGGGTTGACTCTACCGTTGACTCTAACAAGACCAAAGTCTTCTTCACTACCATGTCTCCTACTCATACTAGGTATCATTTTTTCTTCTTCCAAATATCGGTAGTTAAAAAGACATATATTGTGATTGGCAAACCATTGTTAGTAAAAATTATAAACGTTCGTATTGTAATTATTATGTAAAGTGATGTTGGGGTAAAACGTGCAGAAGTGCGGATTGGGGGAAGCCAAACGGGACGAAGTGTTTCAACGAGACAGAGCCAGTAAAAGATAAGAGGTTTTGGGGAAGTGGGTCCAACAAGAAGATGATGAAAGTGGTGTCAAGCGTCGTGAAGCACATGGCAACGCACGTGACTGTAATTAACATTACGCAGCTCTCGGAGTACCGCATCGACGCCCACACATCCGTCTACACGGAGACAGGGGGCAAGATACTAACGGCTGAGGAGAGAGCTGATCCCATGCGTAACGCTGATTGCATACATTGGTGCCTTCCTGGATTGCCCGATACCTGGAATCGCATCCTATTGGCTCATTTGTAAATAATAATAATAACTAGGAAACATGCATGTACTAAACGGGAAAACCCAACTCCTCTCTCACTCTTGTGTTGTCATCACCATTTTCTTTTTCTTTTTTTTTGAATATATGTGATTGACATTTTGTAACCTGGTAAATGATTGGATTGCATAAATCATTCAAAACAATTTACAAAAGGGAAACAGTTTTATGTGGTAAGAAAAAGAAGGAACCGTGGTTGTGTATACCCAACGGCAAAACCCAAAAAGGAACGTCGACCCGTTTTTCATGCAACTCATCAAATTAGAAGAGGGCCCAGCCCACATATGAAGCGATGGGCCAGGAAAGATGGGGCAAAATAAATAAAAAAGTCCGGTCATCTAGACCGTTAGATTAAATTAGAGAGGCAATGGTAACCCTAAGGACAACTCATCGCCGTCACGAGGAAGTGGAGTTCTATTTAGATATATATGTATTCGACAAATCTGGAATCTGTAAAATTAGAGACGTCACCATTAATTTCGTTTGGTCTCGAAACTTGCAATCTTCCGTCGTCCGCATCAGGTAGCAATGAAATTTGATGATCGGTTCTGTCTCTGATTGTTCGGTTGAATTGAATTTTTTGGTTAACGTTAGGGTTTCGTTGTGAGATAATGGCGGGAGGAGGAAACTTTATAGGGAGAGTGATTTCATACGTTGCAAACGAGCTCATTGTTAATGGTTTGTCTAACAGGTAACTACTTTCCTTGATCAGTTCTTCTTTTAAATGATTAAAGGCTTCATTCTCTGGCTGATTGGGATTCTTATTAAGTTCCTCATCGGCTCGTTCATGTTGAAGCTAGATACCCTCAACTTACACGCTGGTCTGCTGCGTAGGAAGATTGAAAGATTTCATTTTTGCTTAATCCGTTTAGGGTTCTTTGTTTTGGAATAGTTTTACATTTGGTCTTTGAGTTTTCTGCCGGTGATGATTTTGTATGCTTGTCCTTATCATAGACATGGCATTGCTCTTACCCGTTTTGTATGTTTGGTTTGATCCTTTGCTTTAATATTTTTTCATAAGATTGGTTGTATTTGTTAACAAGATTTTGTGAATTTCGTTAGCCATGCTTTCCAGAGATTTGCTGTCAGGACTTCAAAAAGAATAGAGAACATCTCTAAAATGGGTACGTCTTTAAACTCTAGCTTACTCCCTCTTGCTACACAATCTTGTTAACTTTTCGAATTTGCTTTTTTCAGCTGCAGAGAGCAAGGAGAAAGTCGCTCAGCATATGGAAGAACTTTCCAAGAACTCTGACGTGAGGCTTTTTTTTTTTTTTTTGCCTAAAAATCTTTCATCATCACTTTGGGTTTTTGAAGCACACCGTTTGAAACTAAGTCACTGTTATTTTACCTTTTCAGTCTTTCAAGAAGCCGTAATAATTCAGTCTTCAAAGTGGGGGGGGGATCACATGTGTCAAAGCTCAAATAGTGAGGGGGAGATGTGTTATGTCTATGTATAAAGAATGCTTGAATGTAATAAGCTTGTTGTGTTAAACACAACCACTGATCTTTTGAGCTTTTTCTCTTTGGAAAAAAAAGAAGTCACTCGATCAGAGTGACTTTGGCTTGTGAAAATATTTGTGAAGTCTGGTTCTTATTCTCTATTCATTGGAAGAGCTCTTAGTTGCTTAGATTCTTTATGTTTTTTTTTGTGCTGGTTTTGCATTAAACGTGTAATTATGGTCTCGATTTGAAGGAAATTCTGCGATGTTGTCATTGACGGTATAATTAGAAGTTAGGACTTGGAACAGATACATACAAGAAATATGATTTGTTATCTAAGTCACTGAAAGTTGTTAGTAGAGCAAAGGACCTAATGAAAATTAAAGAGATTGAATGGGAAGATAAGTGAGAGTAGACCAAAAGAGATGCAATACAGGATGCGCCGTGCGTTGAAGATTAGTTGGCTTCCTTTTTTAATAATCCTATAATCATAATTTTGTTACATAACTGTATTAAACAAAATAGAACAATTATTGTAGGGAATAATTAGAGAGAGTGTCATTTTCTCTCATGCATTTGTATAAATTAAAAAAGATTCGTTGGGTTTACGATTCGATTTGGCTAATTGTGACTAAATTACAAAAGAAAATAAAAATAAAGAGAGGAGTTTGTAACGAGGCCAAGAGAGGAAGGCGAATGAAGTAAAAGAGATAAAAGCATAACTCTCTCTCTCTCTCTCTCACTCTCTCTCAGCTGAAGATGGAGGCGAGGAGGAGGGAGTCAAAGAGCCCGGCGTCGATTCCGCCGTACATGAAGGCAATCTCGGGTTCACTGGGCGGAGTCGTCGAGGCTTGCTGTCTCCAGCCCATCGACGTCATCAAGACGCGTCTCCAGCTAGATCGCGGCGGCGCCTACAAGGGAATCGCTCACTGCGGATCCACGGTGGTTCGTACGGAAGGCGCTCGCGCTCTCTGGAAAGGTTTAACGCCGTTCGCGACTCACCTGACGCTGAAATACACGCTTCGGATGGGATCCAACGCCATGTTCCAAAGCGTGTTCAAGGATTCCGAAACGGGAAAGGTGAGCAACCATGGCCGTTTGCTTTCCGGATTTGGCGCCGGTGTTCTCGAAGCCCTCGCCATTGTTACACCTTTTGAGGTAAATCAAATCACATGGCTTCTTCATGGAATTTAAAACAACTAATTTAATAATAATTAGCTGGGAAAATTACTAGATTATTCATGCGCAGCTCATCAACAAACCAGTAGCAAATATATTTTAATGAAATTCAAGATTGGTTTTGATTTTGCTACGTAGATGTGCATTTGTGGTTCTTGCTAATAATTCATCTCTTCAACCATATCATTATGTACATCCATTTCTATTGCTTGTTCCTATGCATTTCTTTTTCTTTTGTGGTTCTAGAAATACATGCCATGTATTCAAGAGTTTTTCATTTTCAAAATCTCCAGGTAGTGAAGATTAGACTTCAGCAACAGAAAGGATTAAGTCCCGAGCTCTTCAAGTACAAAGGTCCCATTCACTGTGCTCGAACCATCGTCAGAGAAGAATCCTTCCTGGGCCTCTGGTCTGGTGCTGCCCCCACCGTTATGCGTAACGGCACCAACCAAGCTGTCATGTTCACTGCCAAAAACTCCTTTGACGTCCTCTTGTGGAACAAACACGAAGGCGACGGTAAAGCCTTGCACCCCTGGCAATCCATGATCTCAGGCTTCTTAGCTGGAACCGCTGGTCCCTTCTGCACGGGACCGTTTGATGTGGTCAAGACCAGGTTGATGGCTCAGACTAGAGAGGGTGAAGGTGGGCTGAAATACAAAGGGATGGTTCACGCCATAAGGACGATTTATGCAGAGGAAGGATTGGTGGCTCTATGGAGAGGATTGTTGCCGAGGCTGATGAGGATTCCTCCAGGACAAGCCATTATGTGGGCTGTTGCTGATCAGGTCACTGGTCTTTATGAGAAGCGATATCTCCTTAACGCACCTTTATAGATAGACAGAGAGGAGAGAGACATTTGTTTCTTTTCAAGTCAAGAGGGTTTCTTTCTTTGAGGAATGGGAAAATCCAAATTCAATTCAATTCTCCGCAACACACTTTTGATAATAACGAACACACATTTTTTTTCTTACTTCCAATCATAAAAGTTTGACATAACCTTTGTGTTTGGCGAATGTTATTAGTCGTAGACTCGTATATAAAATCAACACAATATCATGAATGCAAACCATATTATTCAAACAGGAATGACATCTAGAGCAAGCTTAGCTTCAACTTCAATTGTCAACTCTTCAAACTTGAGCTGCTTGGGGATAGAAGCACATATGAATGAATGAAATGCGGACATGTTGGAGTTATTGTAGGCATGATGTAAGGTAAGGTATTTATTGTCCCTCACCTACTATTCTTATTTTGACCAAAAGATGAGGTTTTCTACAGTATATAAAAATTCTCACTGTTTGCGAACTAGCTACAGGCTACAGCAATGGCATCCATATTTTGTGTCATGGTTAGCTAAAGAGTATTTAAATATGAAAAAAGAAATTCCCTCCATTAACAGATATTGTCCCTCAAAACCCCTCTATTAGACTGAATCACACAGGCCTGCAATCAATCCGAATTAAAACGAAAATTGAAACCCCTACGGACAAAATCAGTACATACACAACAACCAGTTTATCTTTACACAAAGGCAACATTGCGCCGTGTTGAACACAGTAACATATACATATATAATTCGTCCATGCTATCAATTGTTTTCTTTTTTTTTTTTGAAAAAATTTGTTACATGTCGTTTTACATTTAACAAAAGATAGATCTGAATGATCATATAACAAAACCTGGCCATAGATTTTGTTGGAACCCAAGGCGACAAAGAAATAGAGTATTATTTAAAAGATGTAGTAATCTGAGTGGGGGTCAGGCGAGACAAAACACACGATTATATGATCGATCAATCCTAGTTTTACAGTCTGACTGGATTTCTTAGGGTAAACATTACTCTGCTGCGTTTGCATATATTATTCTCAGTGTCACTTCACTCTCAGCGTCCAGCAGCTCGAAGGTCCATTCGAATGCGGTCTGCGTACATTGGGAGACGTATGATCTCTCTTATTTCCTGAAGCAGCACTTCCTCTGTTATGTTGTCGTTTATGCTTTTTATCACCTAATATTTCCAGAGGAAACACAATCAACATTTTATTCTTTTTCTTTCCGGAACAAGACAGTAGTATATCTCTCTGTCTGCTTCATCAAATACTACACTGACCTTACGAGCGGTGTTGATATCGTTTGGTGTAGTTTTGTCAACTCTGATACGCATGCTAACCCATACTTTCTTCTCCTTATCCCATGAACACTCTACAATCTTCCCACTGTAACTTGACGGATCCGAACCATCTCTAAACTCAACCGTGTATCCGTCCATAAGCTTTTTCTTCCCTCTTTCAAACAAGAAGAGCATCCTGCGACCCTCCTCTTCCTCTCCCATCTCGAACAGAAAGTCTACTGAGTTCATTTCCGCATACTTCCACTTCAGCAGACCTTTATGCGTTCGGGGAACGTATGGATCGTCCCACCCCTGTTTTTATTATTAGTCCCCCAATAACATACGTCACTATCTCTGTATGCCTGCCTTCAGGAATAATTCAGACCTAAAACAGAAACATTGGTTACCTGAAATATCAGACCATCTGCTTCATGCGAAAGTGACGGAATGGTACCCTTCAAAAGCTTCTCAACTGTCGAGAGTAAATAAAAACCCTTCATCCGTACCTAAGTAACAACAAAAGGTTAGATACAAAGTAAAAGGAAAATATGGCGAGTGGCAGGAAATGTGACTCACACCAAAAGGTTCCAGGTCGTATCTGTAGCAATGATTCCTTTGCTTATCAACCTCACGGCCTTTGATCACCTCGTGCACAACCATGTTCCATCTTTCACAGAAAGTCCTCTGGGGTTCATTTTTAAAAATTAACTGTAAGTTACTAAAAAAAAACTGACAGTGCTTGATAATGTAGAGCAACCTCACTGAGTAATAACACGGTTATCAAACCCAAAGATGGATGTTATGAAATAATGACAGTTCCAACCTCTACAACTGATTCTCCGTTGATTGCTACCAAGTCATATACGAGGTACCTCCTTCTCGCCTGCCCTTTTTCATTCAACGGATTATCAATAACCATTTCTCCATCAAGCAAAGTGAAATGGTGTACTTGATCAGACATTCCCTACCACCCAAAAAAAAAAAAAACAAAAGGGTAAGGGAATTCACAAGTTTTAGATATCCACACAAAATGTCTGTAAGCAATGACAGAAAATTACTCACTCCACTTGGTTGCCTACAGGGGAAACGCATCTGTACCCTTCGAAACTTAAAGCTCCTATCTATCAGATAGCAACCATCTATTGTTAAGAGCATCATATAACGTGTCCCATCTGCTTTCCATGTCGCATAATAGTAACGCTGCCTCAAAAGTTGTAAACTCTCCCTGTGCACAAGTAGTATATGCAAGAAAAAGCTGTAAGATTCAGCTACATTGAGAAACAAGGAACAATGAACCCCTAAAATTAAGAACATTAGACTTGCTAAATCCTCATTGTATTCACTACTACAAGTAAAGCAGAGAGTCGGACCTGTCTAAGGATACAGGGTGTGAACCTGGGAATTGCGCACATCCTCTTCCCTGTATTACAGCAAAATTTAAACCAGAAAAACAAAATTAGGCGAAATGCAATATTCCAAAGAACACATAGAGAAAAAGCCTAAAAATGACAGATAAACATTTGAATTCGTACCCCAATACTCATCATAAGCATCTTATAACAGAATTTTCGGTAAGCTTCCTCTTGATAATGGGGTATTTCATCACCCAATATGTCATCATTTGACATCGTCACATTCTCATGATTGATTTCCTGAAACCAGCCAAATGAGATCAGCAATAAATCGATTAGAAAAGTCCAGCCAAATGAGATCAGCACATCTGAAGCTTATAACTGCATGCGGGATATTGATGCTAATAAAAATTTCTGTGAATAGGTGTTAAACTTAAGAGCTTAATAAAGCACCACACTTACTTGGACAGGGCCAGACGGAGCCTCATCGTCCTCATCACCATCACCATCATCTTGCTGAACTGCTTCCCCATTAAGATCAAGCTCGGTAGACCTTTTCCATTCAGGAGTTGGTGGGCAAGTAGCACTCTCAGGCTTCAATTCGTGATAAAAAGTGTATAAAGCATCAATATAATCCGGTTTATAAATTCCAGGTGGGCGGGCATCAGAGAACATTTTCAACGCCTGCCACAAGGCCACACACAGGTAAGATTCTCCACTCTAGAAAAGGATATATATACACACAATAACACAAGTACAAATGTGAAAAAAAACTGAACCTGGGTAACGTTCATGGTGGGGATAGAGCGCATAAGATAATGAACAATCATGAAGCCAGTCCGATTATGCCCATGAGTACAGTGGACGAGGATATACTTCTTAGGGTGTTTTTGATTAAGGATGAACTGAATAGCCTGAGGATAGTAAAGAATCCTTGAATGAGCTACCAAGACAGCAGATAAGGTTGATTGAATAAATGAAATAAGTACCTCGTTGACGAAGGTGTTTACAGAGACATTATCAGGCACCGCATCACGACCCCTGCATGCAATCTATAAAGAAAAATAAAGCAATCCGGTAAAGGAGGAGCAGAGGATACAAACATATTAAAACAACAACATGAAATCCATTCATTGACACCTTAATATGCTTGATGCCATCCTTCTTTAAGTCTAATGTAGGATAGTAACGAGTTGTATTAGTTAGATCAATCACAAGACCGAGCTGACATTAAAAAAGAGTAACATTTAGGTGAGAGTAGTTTAGAGAGTTGCATATAACTGACATAGGAAGAAGGGAGGGGCTTACTTTGCGTCCATTGATTCTCTGGTTACGGATGACCTGTTTAAAAGAGTACCTTTTGCCAGGAGGAACATGTTCGTTGAAAGATTCGCCAAGGGGAACCTTAGAAGGAATAATGCATCCTATCTCCAAACCAAAACCAGGACAATCTAGCCAACCTATTTGTGACCAAAAGACAGAAGGTAAAAAGGGAACACACGGGAGAAGGTGTCAAAGCAGAGAATACCAAACCTTGAGGGATCTTGGTTTTGTCATAAACTCTAGTATCACTGTTGTTGGGATGATACTGGTGGTGATCACGATGAGAGTTACGGGATGGCCTGTCAAGTCGCATCCTTTTGGTTCTTTCTTCACGCTCCTAAAAAGAAGCAAACAATGAATATGGGATCGAAAGAAGTAGAGAATCAAATGGTGGGTACCCGTCGAGCGATCTCAACAGCAGACTCAGCTCGGGGTTCAAGGCGTCTCTTCATAAAAGGATCTTCTTCTTCTTCTTCGGGCTCCGGTGGTGCATTTAGGTCCATCGCAGCACACAATCAAATGGCAAATTCTCAATTTGGTTTCTCTGCAAATCGTTAAATCGAATCAAACATAAGAAGGCGAACGAACCACCCAAAGCAGAATCAAACCGATACACCAATCACGCGAATGAACAAAGACGGCGTGTTCTGGAAATCTGAAATCAAAACCCTACCGGCGAAAGAGATAGTCGATGAAATGAAGAAAGCAATCTAACACTAGTCGCATTATTATATACTCAAGGGCAAAACCGGTATGTAAAGTTGGTAATAACAAGCAAAATAAATAAAAAAATCATATTGGACGGCTGATATACGATGCTGCTGGAAACTGGATGATGTATCTTACGCCACGTGTAAAAAGGATTCATAATAATTAACACGCCTTCTTCTTCTTCATGCCTATAAATAACTGAAACTGTTCTCTCACGTTGAATAAATTTGTGAAAAACCCCTCTTTACCGAAATAATAAATCACACAGAAAGTAGAGAGAATAGAATAGATTGATAATTCTCTCGGATCTGCAGATTTGAATTTGTTTCGATGAATCGTTTAGGTCACAAATCGGTGGTCTACCACGGCGAGCTGCGTTTGGGGGAACTCGATGTGATGCAGGTCCCATCCTCCGGAATTGAATTTCGCTTCCCTAACGATGAGATTCGAATCCACCACGTTTCTCCTCCTGGCGAGAGATGTCCTCCGCTCGCCATTCTCCAGACCATCGCTTCTTTCTCCGTTCGTTGCAAACTCGAGTCCTCAGCTCCTCTCAAACCCCCCGAGTTGATGCGCCTTCACGCCGTCTGTTTCCATGAATTGAAGGTAGCATTCATCTTTGATTATAGGACTGATTCGATAGCATCAACTTTGATTTTCTGATTTGCAGACTGCCGTGGTTCTGCTCGGTGATACGGAGATTCATTTAGTGGCCATGCCCAGCAAGGAGAAGAAGTTCCCTTGTTTCTGGTGTTTCTCACTCCCTTTTGGTCTTTATGATTCCTGCTTAAGGATGCTTAACACTCGCTGTCTCTCTATTGTCTTTGATCTTGATGAGACTCTCATTGTTGCCAACACCATGAAGTCCTTTGAGGATCGTATCGAAGCTCTTAAGGCTTGGATCTCGCGAGAGCTTGACCCTGTCAGGATTCATGGAATGTCCGCTGAACTTAAAAGGTATATGGATGACAGGATGCTCCTCAAGCAGTATATTGATAATGACTATGCCTTTGATAACGGAGTTTTGCTCAAGGCTCAACGTGAGGAGGTCCGCCCTACCTCTGACGCCCTCGACAAAGTTTATAGACCTGTTATTAGATTGCCTGAAAAGAATACCGTGCTTACTCGGATCAATCCTGAGGTTAGAACTTGATCTTTTTATGTGTTGTCGTTGTCTCATCTTATCTGATTTACTGGACTTGCCTTTCTCTGGCATGTGATAGGAATAAGGTCTTTTAAAGCACACATAAGTAATCTAGTTTTACTGTTAGAATTTAATCATGTTTCTGTCTCCTGTCTGGGTTTATCTCTGATGCAGATCCGTGACACTAGTGTACTTGTAAAATTGAGACCAGCGTGGGAGGAGTTAAGAAGCTATTTGACTGCAAACACTAGGAAACGATTCGAAGTTTATGTTTGTACCATGGCTGAAAGAGATTATGCTTTGGAAATGTGGAGATTACTAGATCCAGAAGCACACCTGATAAGCCTCAAGGAGCTTCGAGATCGTATTGTGTGCGTTAAATCAGGTCAAAACCACCTCTGGCTTTTTTCATACCTGTGACTTTCGTTTTAGTGCATAGGTGTGCCATGCTGCCATTAGTGTAGCTTTCTTAATTCAGTTTTTATATTTCTCTCGTTACTGTTCTTGTGCTGAATTGTTATTTTATACTTCGCCTCTTCTCTCGTGCCTGATTTGATTTGCTTACCTCTCAGTTCTCTGTATTAAGGGATGAACCTTATGACCTTAACCAACAACATTTTACCTTTTTTCTTGCTCTTCGCATAGCAGATGCCAAGAAATCGTTGTTAAATGTCTTCAAAGGTGGCATATGCCACCCTAAAATGGCAATGGTTATTGATGATCGTGTTAAGGTTTGGGAGGACAAGGATCAACCACGGGTTCATGTTGTTCCTGCATACCTTCCGTATTATGCTCCACAAGCTGAGGCATGTTGTTGCTCTTGCATTATTAAGCTGCGAATATAATATTGTATCCTTTCATTTTTATGTGGGTATCTCACCAATTTCTTCTGCCCATTTATCAGACAGCCCTTCCCGTTCCAATTCTTTGCGTAGCAAGAAATGTTGCATGCAATGTCAGAGGTTACTTTTTCAAGTAAGTTTTTTTCTCTGTTTTAAGTAATAAATTTATACTGCTTGTTCTTATTGTTCCGGACATTTGTGCCAGGGAATTTGATGAGAGTTTAATGAGTAGTATATCTTTAGTCTACCATGAAGATGATGTGGAAAATTTACCCCCTTCACCGGATGTGAGCAACTATGTCATTATAGAGGTAAGTTTAGTTAGAACTTTATCCCGGTAGAGTGTACTGCACAGAAATTTTGCCCAATCTAGCTATATTTGTCCGCAGGATCCTGGCTTTGCGTCAAATGGAAACGTAACTGCTCCTCCAGTTATCGAAGGAATGTGTGGGGGTGAAGTGGAACGCAGACTAAGCCAAGCGGTCAGTAAAATAGATACAAAATTTGAGATTTTTGTAAGTTATAATCTGATTTTCTGTTGACTTTCGACTTCTGGGGATGAGAAGTCTGCAGCTGATTCTTCTACTACTGCAACAAGTAACGCTGAGCAGAAACCTGAAACCCCCAAGCCGCAGATAGCAATTATGCCAAATAACGCTAGCACGACAACTGCAGCAGCATTGTTACCTTCTCATAGTAAGAACTTTTGAATTTATATGACTCCGATTTTGGAACTTGGAACAGTTAATTTTTTATTTTTTTTGCATGTTAATGTTTTTGCCTCTGACGTTCTCTATCTTTTGTGTTCAATCAAAATCTAGAACCTAGTTTGCTTGGAGCTCCTAGACGAGATGGCTTCACTTTTTCTGATGGTGTAAGACCCCTTATGATGAGGCCTGGTGTTGATATAAGGAACCAGAACTTCAATCAACCGCCTCTTCTGGCTAGAATTCCTATGCAGCCACCTTCATCTTCTATGCATCCTCAGGGTGGTTGGTTGGTAGATGAGGAGAACAGAGCTCCTTTTCAAGGTCGACCTGCAGGAAGTTATTCAAATCAGTTTCCTCATGGTATACAAGGTTCTACTCCTGTCACACACCCATCCAACTTGAGGAGCGAAGATGTAAGTTCTGCTCCGCATGGTATTCTATGTATTTATCTTTCGACATAAAAACTATATTGTCTACGGTCTGAGAGTTTTTTTTGCAGTTATGTGTGGATGATGACCTGAAAAGGCAAAATGCTTCACGTCAAACGACAGGTATGAGCCAATTTCATAACTAATATAATCAACCTGCAATTAATTTGGATAGTCGGAACACTGAGTTTCGTGTTTCCTCTATGAAGCTTATTTTCAGTGTACCTCATCGTCAGCTACACTATAGACTGGCTTAGATAAAATGATCACTGGTTTCGTATCTGATGTATTGTCGTCTTGCTGAAGCGTTAGATTAATATAACTGCAAGGAATCTGACACAAGGAACGAAGTGCATCATTGCGTTTAACATAGCATTTGTTCAAACTATTTGCAGAAGGCGGAATACCCCAGAATCATTTGGTGTCAAATGGTGGAGAACAACACCATGCAGATAGTGGAAAGAGTAATGGTGGACAATCTCACTTATTTGTGAGTGCACTGCAGGAAATTGGAAGAAGATGCGGTTCAAAGGTACATATTTTCTTTAAACAGAAAAAAAGGGTACATATTTTCATAACCAGCCGAGCTATTGATTATTTGCTTTCTGTAGAATCTGGGGAATTAATTGATATACAATTTTTTTCAGGTGGAGTTTAGGACTGTGATGAGTACCAACAGAGAGTTACAGTTTTCAGTTGAGGTCAGCTGGACACCTTTCGATCTTTCTTAGTTTGTTAGTTAGTGATGTCCTTAGTCTAATGGTAACCTTTTTTTTTTTGTAATATTGTTGCTTGCTGTTAATGATGCATATAGGTTTTGTTCACGGGTGAGAAGATAGGCATTGGGATGGCAAAAACTAAAAAGGATGCACATCAACAAGCGGCTGAGAATGCTCTTCGAAGTTTGGCTGGTAAAAATTTCAACTGGGGGATTTTTTTCTTGCCTTTTGAACTGCGGATCTGTTAACCATTTGATCAAGTCCCTATATTGTTGTTTAAGTCAATCTTTGTATGTGTTGCATTTCTGCAGAAAAATATGTGGCACATGTCTCACCAAATACAGGAGAAACAGACAGAGGTTCCAAAAACGAAAATGGGTTTTTATGGGAAAACAGTGATGAGGCTGTAGGGAACGAAGGACTTGAAGAAGAAGCCACCACCTGAAGAAACCATATTTATGAGTTGAGTTTTCTCAGAAATGCGAAAATTTAGGTGATGGTCTTAACAGCTTAGTAAGGAGATGTATGTGGGGAAGAAGACAAGGTAAAATATTCCTTAAAAATGGAATGAGCTATATAGATTAGTGGCTTCTTTCTTTTCTTTTTATCACATTATTTTCTTTTTAAACAGTCCCAAACAAGGGTGTTATATCATGTTTAGATATAATCATTTCCCCATAGTAGGATCTGGTCTTTGCATAAAGTATGTTTTGTATAGTCATTATATAATGAGTCTTCTTGTTGATGTTTAAGTAACTAATCTTAGTTTTTATTAAGAGCAAGTGCAAGTGTGTGGAGTCGCAAGGGAAGCGCTGTAATGATGATAAGAAAGGTGATTAGGGAAGATTGCTCCTATCATCGATATTCACAAACATATTGGAGAAAGTAAAAGTGCTCCTAAACGTACGGCGTCGGTAGTTACCACAACGCCCTCCTAAAGATCACCAACTAATAAACCACTTACATGATAATCATGGTCATCATTATGCAAGAAATTAGAATTTAAAAAAAACTAGTAACAAACATATGATAATTATGATCATCATCACTACTTTGTAATATGGAGAACTGGATCCACATATGATATATCCTATGTACTTAACAATAACACTCCATTCTCTTATTATCATCTCACTTTACTAAAACCGTTTGATCGTTACATATATACAAAAAAACAAAGATAGTTTTTGACTATCTTGTCTGAAACTATAAGAGAATGAGACTCTTTTGCCTATAAACACTCGAGAACTTTAGCAGAGTTTAGAAAAGTCCAAAGTTGCTTAGAAGCTTGTAAAGCTCTCTCCGTCCCCATTGGATGTCGTTCTCTAAAAGCACGTTCGGCGTTCCAAGCGCCTCTGTCTCTAACCCCTGCTGCACCTCTTCCTCTGCTGCATTGTAATGTTTCTTCTCTGCGCCTTTCACTCCTTCTTGCTCTGATTTCTCGAACACTGAAACTGCTTTTACTTTCCCTTTATCTTTCCTTTCTCCTTTGCTTTCTTGCTCCTTATCTACCTGCATAACAGCAACTTCTCCATTAATTACATTAGCTAATAAGCGCATTTACAGCTTAATATCATCTTTCTGGAAGATAATTCAACAAATCTTAGATAAGCGCACATTCCTTAAAATTTTAATACGATACGTTCTACCATGAAACTAGCTTCAAGAAATAGTTAAGGGAACTTTTTATGAACTGGAGCAACAGTATACACTGTAAGGATGGACAAGGACAGATTTATTCTACAATGATTACGTTAAATCTGCAAAGATTTCATTACCATTCCGTGCGTATAACATCAGCTCTAGGGGCAGGGAATTTCTATTCGTTGTGTTGGAAAAGAAGGATAGAGTATAGAAAAACAGGAACCATGAAACTTCGAACTTATCATTACCTCTGGAAACGTTTCGGTTTTACCTTCGTTAATAACTTCCACTGCCACATGAGCGATGGGTCCAATCACTTCTTCACTGTCCAAGTCAGGCGGAGGAAACAATCCAGGTACCAAAACTGGAGTTTCTTCCTCAGTAAACATGGCTTCATCGCGAGCAGACAGAGCTCCATTCGAGTTCTCCTCAGGTTCATCATCACTTGCGTGTCCTTCATTCTCTACAGCTACAACTGAGGTGATTTGTTGTATAGGTGGAAGCAGTTCAACCTCTTCTCCTGCACGGTTTGATGAAACACTGCTTGGATGTGTGACATTTTCAGCAACAATGGGGATAACAGAAGAGTGCTTCTCCTCTTCCTCCATCATCATTTGGAGGTCAGCATTTTCCCAGTCTTCACATATCCTGATAGTCTTGTTAGTTTCCCAGGTTTCAAAAGAGCGGTTTGGACCTGGTTGCCACAAGATCTCCCCAGTCTTTGCCTTGAGTATGAACTTGAATTCAACCAATCTTCCAACAGGCAGATCCTAGGTTTTGCCACATCATCAGAGTAAAGTGAGAGAATGTCAAACCACATCATCAGAGACATTCCAAGATAGATACCAGATCTAGGGTCCAAACATGGCCATCTGCCCAGTTTAGAGGTAAGGCATTCTCAGGATCCCAAAGGCCGCCGCCAAAGACAGGATGGTCACCAAGGATGAAGAAATGTTCCCCAAAGACACACTCTTTCCGCAGCTGGAACCTTACACGAACCCTTCTCCTTCTCCTTCCAGCGGCTGCAGTAGATTCGCAATTGATCACTCAGCAGCTGCCAAATACTTAAAGGAAGATAATGAAGCTCTAAACTTACATTTCTCTACAGCTTCAGCTTCTTCTTCTTCTTCTATATTTGCCTATTTTTAAAAATAAAATAAAAATGTCTGAAGAAACCTTCAACGGCTCCTGATAAAAAATACTGCGAATCTCTGTTGCAAAACAAATATCGAAAAAGTGATTGCAGAGAGAAGAACACAGACTAGCCGGAAGGTTCTGTTACCTTAATCGAGGATGAACGAGGCGGAATCGGCTTAAGAATCCTTCTGTGAACACAATCTACTCGCAAAAGCTTGAGCTGAAACGTTTTCCTTTCAGCTCTAGCTCCACAACGACGGAAAATCACTCCCGGAAAAGCTTCGAGAATGAACTTCGTGGAGGAGGAAGAAGAAGTTAGGGTTCCTCCAATCATAATCATCATCTTCTTCTTCAGCAACAAGCAGCGATCTTCGTTTGTCTGAAATGTATGTACTGTGTGGAGCGAAAGTAAAGCATAATAAGCCCCACGTGGCAATGTCTCTTAAACTCACATGTCGGTGCTCACCCGCATTTAATTCGTTCCGTTGGATACACGCGATTGCTTCCCACGTGCTTTGTACCGAACGCCTTGGAAAATGCTTCCAATCTTGAAGTTTGAAAGAGGAAGCCCACGATCTAGATATTACTAGTCCAATAAAATTCACAGAAAGCCCATGGGCCCAATTATTCGCAAGTAATGGATTATTGGTGGATACGAAAAAGGCCCATTGGCTTCGGCTTTGGAACTAAAGTCTTTATATATAGCCCAACCATGTCGTAATTAAATAATAAAGCCCACACACACATAGGCCACATACAGTTATAGCTTGAGTTGCTGTGCCTCTTAATTGAATACAAGCTTCTTCTCTATGTTTACTGGGGTAATTTGGAGGGTATTTTCAGTGTAATCGTTTGATGTGTTTAATAGAATGCCAAGTAGAGTAGTTTTGATATTCAACATGCATGTGGGACAGCCAGCCAGCCAAGTAGAGTTGTTTTTTATATTGGTGTATATTAATACCAACACAAAGATGCTTATACGAATATTCAATAGAATCTATTTCCGATACCGTTTATATCTAGTTTTGTTCCTTTTTTGTTATTTTTTTTGCCATTTTAAAAAGCAAAATATAAGAATATATATATAGGGTTGTCTTGGCGTATTGGTTTTCGTTTATGTTATTTAGATCTTCAAGTAATTGGACAATCAAAGTAATTCGTCTGGCTAATGATTTGACGTACGTAACGAACACTTTCGACCACATAAATAACAAAGTAAAATGTTTGCCTTACGTTATTGTGATTTGTTATAGACTTATAATCATCATTATCAACATTTCACGTATCAATGAAAGTGTCTATAATTAACAAAACAATCATATATTTTCTTTATCAATGAATTAATCTGATTAAACGAGAATTGAAGTTGGTGCGGCCGGGGGATACATAAAAATCAGACGTGTGCTTAAAAAAAGATTCAAAATATCAAGGAGTCAGCCAAAATTGTGTGGGACATGTGCTTAAAATAAATAATTTCATTCACCTAAAATAAATATCAAAATCAAATTCATGTGAGTATAGTGGCTGCTTCCCACAAACAATTTGTCTCGTTAATGTATAGCACCACCCTCTCAATCATTGTAAACCCCAAGCTGGAACTAATTCACAAAAAAAAAATATATGAAGATTTTTCACACTATTTTAACCACACAAACTGTTGCTTCAGCATGATCAAATTGGAGTCACCATCAACAAAATCAAAGATAAGCAAAAACATATTTTCTCGGATCCAGAAAAATAGAGAAATATTAATAAAAATAAAGAAGTAGTGAGAAAGACATATAGAATTGAAGCATATGCGATATAAAATGATGCCCTTATCTGTCACAAAGAGGATATCCTTTTTATTTACTCTGTCTTCTCCTTCAGATTCCCTCTCTCCCTCCCACAAAGAAAATTAAAAAAATCTGAATTTTTTCTGACGTTGCTGATTTAATCTGAATTACGACACCAAATTGTCAAAAAATATTAAATTAAGCTTTGTAGGGAAAACGATGAACCTTTCTTCTTCGTCTTCTTATCTCTCTATAAATCTCTATCCAACTCATCCTCCTTTTCTTCCTAACACGACCACAAACACTTGTTCTTCCTCTGCAACTACTTGTTCCCCTGTTTCCATCGGTTTTTCTCG
The DNA here is from genome assembly GCA_905132885.1 of Moricandia moricandioides. Lineage (NCBI taxonomy): Eukaryota > Viridiplantae > Streptophyta > Magnoliopsida > Brassicales > Brassicaceae > Moricandia > Moricandia moricandioides. The sequence continues at coordinate 177,518 of CAJHQQ010000197.1, read as the reverse complement.
TCCCCGGAGATCACCCATTAGTTTGATTCGCAAGAAAAGTCAAACTTTATTCTCCGGCGAAGTGGTGGTTACTGCTTCTGGGTCGAACGAGGACATGACTATTACTGAAGTCAGGGAAGGTGAGGAATCGGAGATCGAGGCTCCACTTCTCGACCCCGAGTCCTACTCCAAGCCCAGGCGAATTGCTCTCTTTGTTGAGCCTTCTCCCTTTGCGTAAGTGTGTCTTTGTTCAGACAGCTCTCTTGTCTGTTGTGTGTTCGACGAAATGTCTCTGTGAAAAGTGTGCAGAATTATCCTATCCTTTCTGAGTTGACTTTTTTTCCGGTGATCATTATATGTAGATTCATATTCTAAGCTAACTTTTTCTAGTACTACTTAATTCATCATTTTTTTTACTAATTATACATATCCTTCTAATAACTGAAATCTATTGATCATAACCTACTCTCATTCTCGTCTAATCAAAAAGTAATCTCCTCTCGATTTTGCAGCTATGTCTCCGGATACAAAAACAGATTCCAGAACTTCATTAGATATCTGCGTGAATTGGGCGACGAGGTTTCTTTTTTTTTTGTGAATCTAATTCCTTAATCAAAGTACACTTTCAGTGAGCTTAGTATCTGATGATAACTGTTTTGCTGCTCTCTCTCTTTTTTAAAAATCTGATGATAACTGTTTTGCTGCTTCATAGGTGATAGTCGTGACTACACATGAAGGTGTTCCGGAAGAGTTCTATGGAGCCAAAGTCATTGGTTCTAGAAGGTACCAACACTTTTATTTTGAAGCTATATAACTCAAATGGAATTTGATAAACATCCCTCATTTATTGATCTCATCTGCAGCTTCCCTTGCCCTTACTACCAGAAGGTTCCCCTCTCCCTTGCTCTTAGTCCAAGAATTATCTCCGAAATTGCTCGGTTCAAGCCTGACATTATACACGCTTCATCTCCTGGGATCATGGTACAATTCACATCACATAAAAGCACTAGCAAAACGGTGAAGTTGTGTTGAGAATCCACAATTGATTAAAATTTTCAGGTTTTTGGTGCTCTGGCTATAGCAAAGATGTTATCTGTACCAATTGTAATGTCTTACCACACCCACGTCCCTGTGTAAGCTTCTTATTTGCCTCCCTTATGTTCAATTCTTTTTTCAGACGTTATCTGTTTTCTTATAACTCAGTGAAATTAATCAACATGTTGATGTGCAGATACATCCCAAGATACACTTTTAGTTGGTTGGTCCAACCAATGTGGTCAATAATAAGTATGTAAACTCTTGTTTATCAAATGTCAAAACTTTTTTTGCTTTTCTTTCCGGTTATTGTCAACTACTAAACATGAATACGCTTTTTTTTAATATCAGGATTTCTTCACCAAGCGGCTGATCTTACATTAGTTCCTTCCGCTGCCATTGGAAAAGATCTCATAGCAGCTGGTGCAACTGCAGGTGAATAAAGATTAATTATACAAACTTTCTGATTGTTTAAAACTAACATTGTTCCTATTTTGAAGCTAATCAACTTCGACTTTGGAATAAGGGTGTTGATTCAGAAAGCTTTAATCCCCGTTTCCGTTCTCAAGAAATGCGTATAAGACTAAGGCAATAATAGAATCTGCTTTTTTTGTTTATAACACAGATTTTTTTCGGTGCTAATCTTAATAATGCTTTGTGATGTAACAGTAATGGTGAACCAGAAAAGCCACTAGTGATCCATGTAGGGCGTATCGGTGTAGAAAAGAGTTTGGAGCTTCTAAAAAGGTTAGATTTTAATTTGTAGCTTTAAACTGGACTCACTCCTTTTAGGTGGTGGTGGTGGTGTATCAAATTTTTTAAAATTTGAATGTGCAGTGTAATGGACAAATTGCCTGAAGCTCGGATTGCTTTCATTGGAGATGGACCATACAGGTACTCATTTCGTTAGAGATTGGCCATACTGTTTTCAAAAGAGTTTTAGGCAACATTGTAACTTTTTCATCTATTTGGTTTTTATATTAAAAAAAGAGAGGATCTTGAGAAGTTGTTCACGGGAATGCCAGCGGTTTTCACCGGAATGTTACAAGGGGAGGAACTCTCACAAGCTTACGCAAGCGGAGATGTGTTTGTGATGCCATCAGAGTCAGAGACGCTTGGCCTTGTGGTTCTTGAGGCAATGGCTTCAGGACTTCCTGTTGTTGCGGCTCGTGCTGGTGGAATCCCTGATATCATCCCTGAAGATCAGGTCAGTTGATCTTATAGCGAACCAAAAATACAATTAAATTCATTGATCTTGTATTTGATTGTTCTTCTCGGCCAACCAGATGAGTAGTTTACTTTAGTTAATACTAATATATATTGAGCTTGATAGTTACTCTGATTCTGATGTGTTAAGGAGGGCAAAACGGGGTTCTTATTCAACCCTGGAGATGTGGAAGACTGCGTGACGAAGCTGAGGACTTTATTGCACGACAGTGAAACAAGAGAAATCATTGGAAAAGCGGCAAGAGAAGAGACGGAGAAGTATGACTGGAGAGCAGCAACGACCAAGATACGCAATGAACAGTACGGTGCAGCCATATGGTTCTGGAGGAAGAAGAAAGCTCAGGTTTTGGGACCAATCAATTGGTTGGTTAAACGACTCTTTCCTGTGCCTCCTGAAGTTAACGCGTAGGAGAAGAAGCAATCAAAGTGGATTTGGTTGTAATGTTACTTTGGTTAAATGGTGTTTTTTATCTTTATATACTTGGATTTGCTTATATGTTTTGTCGTTGTAAAATGTGTCTATGTCTAATGGGTGGGGTTTGGACTTTGGCCTTTAGGGTTTAAATATTTCCAGATCAACTACTTTGTGTCTTTTATGTATTAATTTTTTTGTTATGTGTAAAAAATGCACTTGTTTGATATTTCTTTCTTGCTGTTTTGTTACTACCCATGGTTTGTGAGTATCTATATTGAGCAACTGCTTCTAATAATACGGAAGCACGCATTTGGATGATGATGACCTTTGTCCTTGAAGCTTCTGCACAAGTTCCCAACGCAACCTAAAGTGATAAGTATTGTCGTTCCCAGAGACTTCCCATGCAGATTCCAGAGGAATGGCGAGAAAGGTTAAAAGAAGTCGTGATCGCAATCAACAAACATAATCGTCATGTCCTGTTTCCTAACGATTGCATCAAAAGTTACCTACTCTAGTTAATTGATAGTATCCAATACGAGAAAACATATGCATTGTATGTGTTTCTTCTTTTGCAACTTAATTTCCATACATATGAATTCTAGAGAAGACAAAAGAACTAGATGGGCTTATGATGGGCCATTAACTCGTAGGAACAGACAGCCCCTTGAGTGTCGGCGCCGTTTAGCGTGAGCTCTGCCTCTTTCTTCACTGAGCTATCAGAATGTTGGGGTTGTTCCTCGAAGAGGCTCTTCAGTTCGATCGAAACTTGTCTCTCTGTCAACCAGAAAAAAATGGTTGGTCAGCGCATAGTATCTCCAAGAATCCTCCTTTTCTCCCGCGTTAAATTCCCTCCAATTCGATTTAAACATGTCAGAACATTGACAACAGCTCCCGAGACCCCATCCTCTTCGTGTTCGGATTCTGATTCATTCTTGGTGGAGAAACTCTGTTTCAGTTTGAAGCAAGGTAACGCTGCTTCTTTGCGTAATCACCTGACTCAACTAAACCCTTTAGCCGTCGTTGAGGTTTTGTACCGTTGCCGCAACGATTTAACTCTAGCTCAAAGATTCATTTCACAATTAGGTTTAAACCTTCCGAATTTCAAGCATACATCTTTGTCTCTTAGCGCAATGATCCATATCCTTGTGAGGTGTGGAAGGTTATCTGATGCACAGAGCTGTCTTCTTAGGATGATTAGGCGGAGTGGCGTCTCCAGGGAAGAGGTTGTGAGCTCATTGGTTTCTACTTATACTAACTGTGCCTCCAATGATTCCGTTTTCGATTTGTTGATTAGGACTTACGTGCAGGCCAGAAAACTAAGAGAAGCTCACGAGGCTTTTTCATTGCTCCGAGCCAAAGGTTACACGCTCTCTATAGATGCCTGCAACGCTCTCATAGGGAGCTTGGTGAGGCTCGGTTGGGTTGAATTGGCTTGGGGAGTTTATCATGACATTTCTCGGAGTGGCGTTGCTGTTAATGTTTACACTCTCAATATCATGGTTAATGCATTCTGCAAAGATGGTCAAATGGATCAAGTCGGAGCCTTTTTATCGCAAGTGCAACAGAAGATGGGACTTCATCCTGATATCGTTACGTATAACACGTTGATTAGCGCTTACTCTAGTAAAGGTTTTATTGATGAGGCATTTGAGTTGATGAATGCTATGCCCAGTAAAGGGTTTAGTCCTGGTGTTTATACTTATAATACTCTCATTAATGGTCTCTGTAAGCATCGGAAATACGAGAGAGCCAAGGAGGTTTTCGCTGAGATGTTGAAATCCGGCCTGAGTCCTGACTCCACTACCTACAGATCATTGCTCATGGAGGCTTGTAAGAAGGGAGATGCGGTTGAAGTAGAAGACATTTTCAGGGATATGAGATTTAGGGATGTTGTTCCGGATTTGGTTTGCTTTAGCTCTATTATGACTCTTTTTGCTCGGAGTGGAGATCTCGACAAGGCATTAGTGTATTTTAACTTCGTGAAGGATGCTGGTCTTGTTCCTGACAACGTGATCTACACAGTTCTTATCCAAGGGTATTGTAAGAAAGGCATGATCTCTGAAGCTATGGATTTGAGAAATGAAATGCTTCGGCATGGTTGTTCTATGGATGTTGTTGCCTACAATACCATTTTGCACGGCTTATGCAAACGGAAAATGTTGGGTGATGCGGATAGATTGTTCAAAGAAATGACTGAAAGGGGTCTGTTTCCGGACTCTTTCACTATAACCATACTTATTGATGGACACTGTAAGCTCGGAAACCTGCAAAACGCAATGGAGCTTTTCAAGAAGATGAAAGAAAAGAGGATCAGACTCGATGTTGTGACATACAACACGCTGTTAGATGGGTTTGGTAAAGTAGGCGATATCGATACAGCAAAAGAGATATGGACAGATATGGTATCAAGAGACATACAACCAACTCCAGTATCTTACAGCATTCTGGTTAACGCGCTGTGCAGTAAAGGCCATCTTGCAGAGGCATTTCGAGTTTGGGATGAGATGATCAGTAAAAGTATAAAGCCAACGGTCATGATTTGTAACTCTATGATAAAAGGCTATTGCCGCTCTGGTAATGCCTCGGATGGAGAAAGCTTTTTGGACAAGATGGTCTCAGAAGGTTTTGTGCCGGACATCATCACTTACAACACATTGATATATGGTTATGTTAGAGAAGATAACATGAGCAAAGCTTTTGGTTTGGTAAAGAAAATGGAGGAGAAGCCAGGGGGGTTAGTGCCTGATGTGTTTACATACAATTCAATCTTACATGGGTTTTGTAGACAAAGTCAGATGAAAGAAGCTGAGGCTGTATTGAGGAAGATGATTGAGAGAGGTGTAAATCCTGACAAGTCAACGTATACTTCTCTGATCAATGGATTTGTTTCTCAAGATAACTTAACCGAGGCGTTTCGGTTTCACAATGAGATGTTGCAGAGAGGATTCTCCCCTGATGATCAATTCTGATTCAGTTATTTTGCAGTCTTGCTCCATTCCTGTTGTGAATTAAGTTCCAACTCACGTTTTCTACAGAATTGATAAAAATGATGAAGTTCTTCTAGCTAGTCATCAGTAGTTCTCTTTTGACTGGATTATACATTCAGCACCCAAAGTCTTAACTGTGTAATTTTGATCCCTGTGATATTTAGGAAATCACATTCGAAACTCATTAGATACCTAAACTGTGGAAGGGGACCACTGGAAGCAATACACATTCCATTGCTACTTTCTTCTGAAAGTGGCAACTGATTATAAATGCATTTTGTTGAATCACAAGAAACCAAAGAACTCTTACTGTACACTCACGTCTCCTCTTGTTCACAACTGAAAGAATAAGGACAACTGCATTGAATTGATTCAATAATTCAAGATCTTAATTAATACATATATTGTAAAATTCTTCTACATGTGAAAACTTATCTCACAAACCTGCAACTAGCAAACAAACAGAAGGGCAAAATAATCTACATACCAAACCAAAACACATACAACATTCTAATAAAACACCAATCTACTTCTTGCCTTCTTCATCAACAAGAGCTGCAGCTTTTTATCACGGGGATATCTGATTTTTCATTAGCACATTCCTCAGGAACCACTGCCATTGACCGCCGCCTATTACTGCAAATTTTCCAAATGTATAATGCTAACATCGCTCCTAGACTTCCACAAACCGCACCCAGAACCAACGCACCAAGCATTCTCCAAATACATTTGCCTTTCCCTTTTACTTCCACCGTCTCCACCTCCACCTCCTTAACAGTCTTGGAAACTGCGTTTGGATCAAGAGGCTGCGAGTGAATCCTCATGGAGGGATGTCTCAGCATGAAGCTCCATGAATGGAGATAATGAGGCTTGGAAGAGATACCATTTGCAGAGGTCAAACCCACCATGAATTTATCTTCTTTCCATATCTTAGCCAAGTCTACTGAGTAAGACACGAATGGATCTACAGGCTTTAAGGCAGCAGAGCGACTCAAACGAACCTCTACTCTCTTTGAGCTAGCCTCGTAATCAATCCAACAATTCAATTTCTTCTCTCCATTGAAATGGCCACCAAAAGATGACAAGTTTCTAAGTTTAGCAGATTGGGGTCTACCAACTAAGATCCCTACACGATATCCTCTCTTTGAGATACCAAACTCAACAGCAACAATCTCGGTTTGCAATAAGAAACCTAGACCTGAGGAAGCGTTATCCTTCCTACCAAACAACCTAAGGTCCAAACCACTTGGAAGCATTACAAAAGCCAGGACACTTCCAATCTCTTGTGAGGAAAACGAGAAACTAGTCGAGAGTGAAGCTGAAAAGTTTCTCTCTTTAGTACCTTGGAAAAGTTTGATGGGCTTCATGTAAATGACTCGCCCTTGGCTACGACTCACTGAGCCAGTCAGCTGAATCGAAGAACCACCACTAACGAGCTTAGAATCTCCAAACAGAGCAATATTCTTGTGAAAGCTCGGAGATTTCACAAACCCACTAAAGGAAAACGAGGAATTTGCATCCGCAGCAACGAAGCTGAGAAGGAACAGAAAAGCTAGGGTTTTGAAAACCGCCATAGCTGAAACTGAAAATGGAGCTTTGAGTAATCTAGAAAGGAGCTCTTTTTTTCTTCTTTCTTCAGCTTCCTATGAATGAGTGAACGTTGATTCGCTGAGTTACTGAATTCAATTAATGCTATCTCTGGTTTTTATAATACTACCCATTACTTTTCACTTTTCTCTTCCGTAGCTCCCATGTTCTAGATTGTAACATTTAGGCCCACTCCTTCTGTTTTTGTTTTTTTTTGGCGATTGTCTAAAAATCAAATTTATGTTAACTGATGCAGAGTTTAACGCACAAATGGTCGAATCGTATAAATAGACAAAAGAGAATGATGCTGAATTCATCTTACGATTCACGTATTATGAATTGATACTTAAGTTGATGACAACTTACAAATAGTCCTTTCTCAAACAAAAGAAAACTTAAAAATAGTTTAGGTCAGATATCATTTTTAAGATAGTGGAAATGAGATGATATTTATTGTCCACAAACGGAAGGGAAATAGAAAATGTGGGTTTTGAGATAACAAAGGTGGAATTGTCGACAAACAAAAGATGGAATCTAAAAGAAAATGGATATCATAATCTCTACTAAATGTGTTCATTAGTGGGCAACCCATTGATTTATATATTTCCCATTACAAATTACTCGTCGCTTGTCTGTTTGATTTTTTGCTTTAATGCTTACATTAAACCACCACATTTTACTGTTTAACGTATAAACTTTTTTTTGCTCAGGATACAATTTCAGATTATCCAATTATATCACATATTTTAATGTTTAACGTATAAGCTTTTTTTTTAGATTCATGAGTAGTCCAAAATAGCAATGTAAGAAAAGAAAAAGTACTCCAAAATAAATAAACAATAATTTCCTTTTGGAAAAAACATTTATATAAGAAAAAAAATGAAAATAAACAAATAAAATTAAATTTGCTAGCATTTACTTCATAGACTGGCAAAAGAATTCACTGACACTTTGTGCATCTAATACAATACTCAAACATCGACCATAGATATCAAATCCATAGATATCATTGACCACAAAAAGAATTATAGCTTCCACATTCGAATCGATAAAATGATTGTTTATTTTATTTTTTTAGAACATATTGCTAAACTGAAACAACCAGAGTCCTCACTGACAAAATTTTAATTCACACTAGGTCAATATTAATTTCAAAATCATAAGAAAATTATAAATAATTAATGCTATTAAATAGAAATACACTTTCAAACTAACTTTGATATTACACAAAATATCAGATAATATGCCACTGAATTTTTAAGACGTATGGAATGTCATGGTGATTAAAAATGTTTGGAATTCATATAATGATCATGTTTTGATAAGAGAAGTATGCTTGTCCATTTTAACTTTATTAAAATAACCACAAATCTTCTACAATTTCGATTTGGCTTCCCCTTGTGATAGACTGATAGAGTTGATTGTTATGATCCGAATATAAATACATTCGTGTTTTTTTCAAACAGTTCATTTTAAGAACGGTTGGGAAATTTTAGTGAAAAGTCAAAAAAGAAAAAATCAAATTAAAAGGGAGTAGAGTTTGGGACGAATGTTCTTTCAAGAAAATAACAGAAATGTCTTTTCAAAAATCAAACATCAATGTTCTGCTTCTTGTAATATACTTTGGAACTATTTGTTTGTAAGTTTGCTAATCAAGAGCATCCCTAGTACTAAAAGTGTTCAATATATATTATATACAAAGGTCGACAAATCGTTAAAACGAAAATTCTCTCTTAACTTTGGTCACACGTCAACGTTTCAATCATGGCCACCGTTAATGGTTTTTGCAAGGCGTTTCTTCTCCTCATCGTCGCTGTCATCACTCACCCCTCTTCTGCTTCAGTCGTAGAACACGTCTTTCATGTACTAGTTTCTCTCCATTCACTTTGGTTTGTCTGCTAAAAATATGATAATTGACGGAAACATTACGGTAGGTCCAAAACTTAACGGTGAAGCCGTTGTGCAAAGAAATAGTGATACCAACGATTAACGGACGTCTACCCGGACCAACGGTTAACGTTAGAGAAGGCGACACTCTTGTAGTCCATGTCTTTAACAAGTTATCTTACAATATCACCATCCATTGGTAATATTCATTCCATTAGTTACAGATATGCTTCATAATTGCTTACATATAAAAGCTCTTTTTGCCCTGTAACCTTTTTTTTTTGGTGATTATTAGTTTACAATATTTTAACATATCAAACACACGAGTCTGTTTATTAATTATCATGGTCTACATTTAGGCATGGAGTGTTTCAACGAGGGAGCTCATGGATGGACGGAACCGATATGGTAACACAATGTCCTATAAAGTCGGGAGAAAAATTTAAGTATAAATTTGATATCACAGGACAAGAAGGTACTTTGCAATGGCACGCACACGACATTAACCTAAGAGCTTTTGTCCATGGTGCACTCGTGATCCGTCCTCGAGCTGGTCGTACATACCCTTTTCCTAAACCCTACAAAGAGGTTCCAATCATATTGGGTGAGACATCTACACTTATATGTTAAAGTCTCGTTACTGTTTGATAAATTGGATATGTATATATGCATGCAGAACAATGGTGGGAGCGAGAGTTAAGATATCAGAAAAAAGGACCGACTCCTCTCTCTGATGCGTTTCTCATAAATGGATTCGCCGGCGATTCCTACGCTTGCTCTCAAAATAGTGAGTTGGATTTATTGAGTGTTTTTGTTTATTATATACTACATGTGAAATTATTAAATAAATAACCTATATATATTACTTCCTAGAAATGTTCAAGGTGGAAGTATTACAAGGAAAGCGATACTTGCTAAGGATTATAAACGCAGCCCTAAACCCACACCTATTTTTTAAGATAGCCAATCACAACCTAACCGTTGTCGCCCTTGACGCAGCCTACACAACTCCTTATGTAACCGAGGTGGTCGTCATAGCCCCTGGCCAGACCATAGATGCGATCCTCGACACTAACCAGCCCGTGGGCTCATATTACATGGCCTCACATCCTTACAATACCGCTATTGGCATAGCTTTCACTAGTAACTTGACAAGGGCCCTTTTAGTGTATCATGGTGCTACGTCATCGTTGGCTCCATCAGCTGTTTTGTTGCCGGAAATGACTGACACGGCCACGGCTCATAAGTTCTTCTCAAATGTCACGGGACTTGTTGGTGGACCCCACTGGAATCCGGTACCCGTTCATGTGGATGTGAAAATGTTTATAACAACAGGGCTTGGTCTAAAGTCATGCCCGGTAGGCCAAAAATGTCCCGGACCTTATGGTAATTTGTTCGGTGGATCGTTGAACAACCGGTCATTCGTGTACCCTGAGACGTTGCCTTTGCAAGCCGCTTATTTTTACAACGTTTTTGGTGTCTACACTGACGATTTTCCCGACCAACCACCGAACAAATTCGATTACACGAATATCAAAACTGGTTCATGCTACTCAATGTTGTTTCCGGAGAGAAAGACTAGCGTAAAAATCCTCGAATTCAATTCGGTGGTTGAGATTGTTCTCCAGAACACGGCGTTGATCTCAACCGAAAATCACCCGATGCACCTTCATGGCTTTAACTTCCACGTGCTGGCACAAGGGTTCGGTAATTATGAAACCGCTACTAAACTCAATTTAGTTAACCCGCAGATCCGGAACACTATAGCTGTACCGACTGGTGGTTGGGTTGTCCTCCGCTTCGTGGCTAATAACCCTGGTAAGTACAGATCGATCGTGTTAGCTGTAGGTTCCGATTAATTGTTTGTTTGTTTGTTTTAATATGTACGTATTGGACCCAACCATCTATCTTATATCTATTGTTTGAAATAGCCAAAACATTTTGATGTCAGGTGCATGGATGTTCCATTGTCATATGGATGCTCACTTGGCTTTTGGTATAATAACGGTTTTCATTGTCCGAAATGGGCCAACGCCTGCGACTAGCTTGCCTTCTCCGCCATCTGATTTGCCTCTCTGTTCTCCGGAGCCACCGTTGAACTACGAATATCCCATCATCGATCGAGATTAATGGGTGATATAAAAAGGTTGTTAAAACCATGTCTTAAGAGTGTGAAATGAATTTATATACAAATCGATTTATATCAACTCAACCTACTATTCACAACTTTTAAATAAAATATGAAAAGATGTATAATACATTACAGATTACAGTCAAGTCCGTTAATAAGTTGATACTCCATATGTTTCAATATGAAAATTGTTTTGAATAGTTGATTTGTTTGCGGTCAACATAAGTATTTAATAAAAGAAGAAAAACAGAAGCATTCATGAAAGAAGTGAGTGGTGGCGTGAAAGAGAAGGATGATGAGACAGAGGCAAAGGCGGTGGTCCCAAAGCTCAGCCGCACTAGGATAGTCCGTTAATTTTATCACGTGCCTCCCACGCGTGTAGTTGTAATCTCAACCGTCAACCATTTTGACTTCCACTACTTAGATGACCAAAATCAACGGTCACAAAAAAAACAAACATTTCAGAAGCTTAATACTAACATTTAAGAAAAAAGACACACATGCCCTCACTCAAACACACAAACAACACGATGATACTTAGCGTGCGGATTAGTTAACAATCGAGTATTATCAGCTTAAAGCCTGTTATAATGTTTGTACAAAACATTAAAATAAATAGAAAATAAAGCTGTCTTGTGAATAATGTTTTGCATCACTTTGGTCCACAGACAGAACAAAAACATAGTCCCTCAGATCTTCTGACCCTTCATGTCTTTTTTTTATAATCTCTTGATCCAAGAGTTCACGTTTACTTGTGACAGAAGTCTTGTAATGATAATATAGCAAAGTCTTGTCTTCTCTTTCTCTCAGATAACGAAATGTCATCTTTCGAAATCTCTCATATTGATTTAGAGAATGGTTCCGGCGAGAGCCATTACCGTAGAAGCGACGACAGCGAGATCGGAGAAGACAGCTCTTCTTGCGACTACGACTACGATTTTCACTCAGCTGTAAGAAGCTTTTGCGGCGAGTTTGAGTTTCCTGATTTGGAGGACCTCTCAGAATCGGAAGGGTCTCCGGATGAGAAAGATTGCAGGATATGCCATTTGGGTTTAGAGAGCAGCCGTCATGAATGTGGAGAAGCAATGGTTCTTGGATGTTCTTGTAAAGATGACTTGGGTTATGTTCATAAGCAATGTGCCGAGACTTGGTTCAAGATCAAGGGTGACAAGTAAGCAAATTATAAACCAACCAGTAACTAGTTTGATCTCACTCAATTAAAAAAAAAGAACAATGTTGGGTTTTAATAAATGTTCAGGACTTGCGAGATTTGTCGTTCGATAGCTTTAAACTTCTCTAAAGTTGGCAATGAGATTGATGATCAAACAAGGACTGAAACCAATGTAGATGACGTGGAGGCCGGAAATGCATCGACGGTGGTGTCCTCAGTCGATTCCGATGACCAGAGATTCTGGAGAGGGAATAGGTTTCTTAACTTCCTATTAACATGTATGGTCTCTGCATTTGTAATCTCATGGTTCTTTCACTTCAACTTGCCTTCACAACAATGAGGAAAGAAGATTAAACCTTCTCTGTTTTTTTCTTTCTTTTCTTTTGCTTTGTGTGGAATTTGATTCCTGTGTTAGCTTTTTGCACGAGTGCAATCATATCAAACAATTGGAATAAACAAAATTAAAAGAGATTCATAATTGAGTTAGAAGATAGAATAATAAACTAGAAGTAGCTTCTTGCCCCAGCTGTCTCTAGAAGAAGTAACTAACACTATCAATTGTAGTTGCTTCTTCAGTTTTGGTATATTAATTGATTGGTGATATTTGTTAAAAAAAAAAAAACAAAATCTGGGATACTTGTTGGGCAATTGGAGATGATGCTTTCAAGCATTGTTGTTGGTACTGTCGTCTCTTAGTTATTGCCTTTCTGACATTAACCAAGGTAAGATAGAATAAGGAATTACTTCAAACTCTAAGGGAGAGACTGCATGTAGCTGATGGTGACTTTGAAATAGCGTGTACACTATATATATATATATATTCATTAATATTATGAACATGATTTTTCGTATTTTGGTTTCCTTGAGACACTCTTAAAGATACGAAAGAAAGACGATCATTAGATACTCTCTCTCCTTCTCGCTTGTAGGTTTTTTAGACTCTACCAACGGGAGACAGAGGCGGAGCAAACGGCGATGAAGATTTTCCGGTGGCCTTTGACATCGTTTCTTCCTCAGAGCCACACTTTATAACCGTCACGCACACAAAAAACGCTTGTAAGTGCGACAGAAACGAATCAAACTCCACCCTATAAATCCCTGTCTTCAGCTCTGTCATCGCCAAAACTGGAACCGTGTCTTTATCACTTTCTTCCTGGAACGCAAACCAAAGTACTTCCTATTGATGCTCTTATCTCAAATGGATTTTGAAGGAAACTCTTAAAAGACTTATTATGTTCATGATTACTTTACCTGAGCGAAAAGTTTGAAACTCTGATGATCCAACTCGTGGAGGAGAGTTTTGTTGGAGAGGTAGACATGGAGTTTACATCCGACATCCCAGCCACCACAGTCGCATAACCCTCCCGATCTCCACCGGCTAACCAATGATGTCGGTGCTCCTTTCTCCGGGAAACTGTGAACTCCGCCTGGAATAATCACAGTGGTTTCCCCGAGGGCGTTCAAGTTTTTTTCTGCATGCTTCTTCTTCATCACTACAGCTGCAACCTCTTTCCTCCCTTTTACTTCCTCTGATTCATCTACGAGAACTGATTCTCTGATAGATACGTTTTCGGATCTCTTCTCTGTTATATCTGAGCTCATGGAGGAGTTGCATAACCGCATTTGACCGATCACATTGTAGACGAACCCGCGTTGTTGTTTCTCTCTGTGTCCATGGATTAGCCAGCTTCCGCTTCTTTTCTTTTTCACTTCATTAACAGAGTAGAATGTGCAGTACTGAGCAGAATCATCTTTTAACGATGAACCCGAGTTTTTCATTGTAGCCCCGAGAATGCTCCTGCTTTTGAGGTTGTCATCATCGACCACAAATTGAAATAGAGGGATGCCGTTTCTGGTGGTTAGCTGAAAAAGAGCTCGGGTTCTCGATGTATCCTGCTGCTTCTTTTCATCTTGAAGTGGTACGTCGATGATGGTTGGCTTCGGGTTGGATGAAGTTGATCTTTCTTTTGATGAAAGAACATTTTCAGAGCCTTTGGATTTCAGTAAAGGGTCAAGCAGCCTTCTTAGAGGGCTGACTCGAGATCCACAGTGAATGTTCTGCTTCTCCTCCCGGTTACTTGACTGAGATGGACAAGCTGAACCATCAAATCTCGTAGAGTCAAATTTGATGGTATCATAAGAAGAAGTCAAAGGTTGGCCAGCTGATGAATCCTCTTTGAAGGTGAAACTTCTGCTGAGACGGCCGAAGCTAAAACTAAACCGCTTGCTTGGTGAAGGATCTCTGTTCTTTCCTGATTCATCTTCTTGATCAAATATCCTCGAAACTGTCTTTGAATGCCTTCTTGTCCCACCAAAACTTTCCTTTTTACAAGTAAGATCAACACCAAGAGGCAATAATATCGTATCCTCAAAATCTCTTTCCAAGTCAAAAGAGAGTGGACAGGAACGAGGAACTTGAGATCTAAACCCTAAAGAGCTACTAACCTCCCTTGTTAGTTTCGCGTTATCATCCATTGAAGACATATGGGGTTCACCAGAAAAGGTGCTACGGGAGTGTTTTCTTGATCGCAGGAGAACAATGTTGCAGACGTGATGATTCTCCAGCTTTACAGCATTAGAGTCTCCAACGGTCTTCTCATCTCCATCTAACTTATTATTAGCACATTGGTTCCTGCTCTCTCTTGCTTCTTGTGAATGTATCTCCCCTGCTGCTCTCTTCTCAAACTCCTATCCCGGACCACTAAGTTTCCCTTTGCGCCTAGAGATCCCCCGGAGTTCCCCATCTCTGGCAATAAGCCTGAAGTGGATCTTCTGTCCTTACGAGAGGAGTTATTAATAGAGCTGCAAGTTGCTATTTCCTGCTTATATAATGAATCCCTAGAAGCAAACTCAGGTTCCAAAGTGCAACTTAGTGGGTGAGCAGAATGTTGAAGACCCCGAGAAGCTTTAACTTTACCGAGAAGAGAAGAAGCATGCACTTGGTCATCAATCTTACACCTGTGATGATATTGATGAGAGGAGGCATTGGGAACCGTTTGGAAAGTAGTACAAGACACTTTTCTGTCACGTTTGCCTGATATTTCAGCGCCTTTGGCTCGACCATGTTTCCATTTCTCAAGACGACCCCAGTCCAAGACTCCAACATTCAAAACATTGTTTTCTTCTCCTCTCTCCATAGATTGGAGATAACCAGGCAACTTGGACATGTATTTGACAAGCTCATCACTATTGTGCTCAAAACTCTCAGTGACACCTTCTTCCTTTCGAGTATGGCTCCAAAGTTTCGATCTAACCGGAATCTCTGAGGTGTTTTGGCCTCTGAGATGGGTTCTTGTACCCATTTTTGCATCTACAGAAAAGAAAACACAATTTAAATTTATCTCCACTAACAAATAGTGAGTTGTAACTTGTAGCCGTTGCCTCAAAATTAATTCACCAGAGATTTGGATATTAAGACAGCAATGTGTAATTCAATTCAATTCAAGAATCGAAAGTAACGATCTTGAAGCAAAACAACATTCTGTTATGGAGGAAACAAACAATACATGTTAACTCTCTTATCTATTTTCCCGGGAAAAAAAAAAGAGAACATACCAATCCATAAATAAACCAACTTTTCACGATTTCATCAAATCAAACTCGATTTGGTTGCTGCTCAAACCCAAAGCAAAAAAAAAATACTATTAACTGAAAAAGAGCAAAAGGGAACAACGTGAAGTGGAAGCAAAATCAACACCAAGAAGCACAATCTTCCATTAACGGAAACCGAGAAAGTTTGTGATACGAGGGACTCCCAGAGAGAGGAAGGAAACGGAAGTTGCAGAGAATGAATCTCTCGCCTCCAGAGATTAAGACGAAGTAAAGACACAGAGAGAGAGATGGCTTCGTGTCGAGATCGTACGGTCTAGATTAATATTAATAAAGGAGGTAAAGCGATCGTATGGTCCGTAATTTTGTAGGGTCCGGGCCCATTAAGAGACTTCCGTTTTTGTTGAGCGAAACGGAACGGTCCCACTCCTAGGCTGACGTCAGATGCATCAATGTTTTCACCTTTCTTTATTATTTGTCCGTTACGGCTTTACAAGGTTTTCCATCATAATAATACTATAAGTGATCACCAGCTAAAATCACACAATTACATGTTTATTTTAAGGTTTATTACTCCCTCCATTTTTTATTTGACATGGTTATGCACACAGATTAAAAAAGATTTAATTTTTTATCATTTTTTAAACAAAAACATCATTAATTGTTTATCTAACCACTATTTAACCAATAGTAAAATAGAAACTATAATATCATTGGTCATGTAACATTAATTACTAATAAATTTTACATAGAAAATTGAAAACGTCAAATAATTTGGAACAAAAAATTTCTTTTAAAACGTCAATTATAAAAAAACGGAGGGAGTATTATTTATTCTTGTTCAATAATATGACAGTTTTTAAAGTAATTTTTTTTGTTTTATTTTGCACATGTATCCCACCACGATCAACAGCATAACATTATATCATATCAAACACTATTATTATAACATAGTGTTTTTTTTTTGCATGTGGAGCCTATTATATTTTGATTTTTGACAAAAGAGCAGTGATCCAAATAAGATATGTTTATGTCTTCAATAAAGCAAAAAGGACTCTACTTTTCTCCTCATTTCATGATAGCATGTAAACTTAAGCTCTTCTTCATAAATACATGAGTTAAACCTACATTACTATATCCTATATATATGTAACTTGTAAAATATGCTGAAATTCTTTCATTTATTTTTCTTTATTTAACGTTTTCTAATACCATCATATCTAATATGATTTTACTTACAAGTATCATTCCATTTTACAAAAAATTAACAAAATTTCCAGTTATTTTTTGCAGTATCGGGTTCGGTCCTGGGTCTAGATCTACAACACTAGAGAACAAAAATTAGAGCAATGGACACGCCAATGAACTCATTTCATTATTATTAATAATGTATTATTGTATTAATGATCCTCAAAACTCATTATACTTAAATTTTTATCATTGATCTATTTTTTTCCAGGCAGCAACCCATTGATTAGCTGCATGTGAGTACATGGACGCATGTCACGCATCAGTAGTGATTTTAGTGGTCTTGCTTGGTCACATAGGCAATGTATATATTGGATACACATTTTTAATTTAAATTGGTAACGTCCGTTTTTCACTTATGGCCGCACACGCGGATTGCTTATTTTCCCACATGTTTTGGATGCCGTAGTATCTCATATCTCTAAGGGCTTGGCTCTTCGATCATTTCTTGCATCCGTAAGTAACCTGCCCTTTTCAGCCACGGGTGCTTTTGATTGATTTGAGTTTTAGCTTAGTCCTAAGTATACTTTGTGTTAACAATGTCAACTCGATCAGGCCATCAATCAATCCCACTGAAGTTACAATTTTGAGTTGACATAAGCAAAGTCCAATATCCGATATATGGCTACATCATATATATCTCAATCTGATATTCATCATGTGTCAGGAAGTTATGAACCACTTATTTTATATGCTTGTGACCAAATAGCTATAGATGCATCATGCATGTATGTATAGAAATGTATTATAACTTGGAAGTATGTTTTAGATGGGACATGTCGAATGCTTGTTTGTTTCTCAAACTTGGATATGTCGCCTTATAAATGTAATTATGTGCACATATATATATAGTTGTGTAATTATGTGCACATATATATATATCTTTCCCTATACCAGCAACTACAATCCTTCTTCCTCTTCGGCCCACCAGCAAAGAGCTAACAACAACTCATCTCCGGCTGCTAGACGGGTGCATAACCACGACGTTCTTGGCACCAACAAAAACGATAATAACAACTTTACGAACGATGGAAATGGTGGGAGCGGAGGCGGTGGGGCTGTTAGCTTCTCCTATGGTATTGCGTCGTCGAATGTCCCGGGGATGAGTAGCAGCACTAAAGGAGGAGTGTCATTGACGTTAGGGCTTCATCATCAAATTGGGTTGTCGGAGCCTTTTCCGATGATAACTGCTCAGAGGTTTGGCCTTGACGGTGGCAGTAGTGGTGGTGGTGGGTATGATGTGCAAAATCGTCAATCTGGGAGAGATTTCATTGGGGTAGTAATCATCAGTTTCTACATGATTTTGTAGGATGTGATCATTTGTGTGCATGGGAAGGAAAAAATGTTTGATGTTTGACTGTATTTGATAGTTGACAAATTGTACTGCTTATGATATTTTTTTTTAATGAATATAATGCTTATGATATTGTTTTGTATATTATGTTGTTTGACAAATGGAATATTATGGTGAACTGAAAACGGATCTGTGCGTGAATAATGTCTATTTTTCAGCATTTAGAAGTCTGATAAGTCTTACCAAAAAAAATGAAGAAGAAAAAGAGTGATAAGAAACTGGACGTCTTCCGCTGTATGAAAGCTGGCTTATGTCGTCAACAATGCATCCACGCTATATTTCACCCGTTGGTCTTCATAACATCAGAGGAAAAATAAAGTTATTGTAGATCATCATGAACCTATATTCGAAACTTATAAAACTCGAGTTTTTTTTTTAATAACTGTAAGCTTAGATTAAATCACGGCTCATTGTGTTCATCATAATTCCATGAGTTGCAAATTAGACCCTTTAACTTAGAAAAAAACATTGTATGAGGAACTTAACATTTTTTTCTAATATCGCACACGATTACAGATAGTAAATGGAATTATGATGAACACAATTAACCTAATTATAAGATGTAAACATATATATTAGCTAGGTGTCTTTTCAATTATATTAAATTCAATAATTGATAGGAGATCAATCGGTTCATGTGACAAGCCGGGAGAAGGCATAAAGCAGTCAAAGTATATTTCAAAGATTAATTATATGTATATTGTAAAGCGAAAAAACGAAGGTGCTATCATTGGCTTATAGCGAATAAAGAATCAATTTCTTATGATTTGATCTCACAATTCATCTCCTTTATGTTATGTGGATGCTAAAAAAGACTCCACACGTTTTATGTAAAAAAAAATCAGATAAATTTCTAAAAGATACTTTACATATATACTATCCGATCTATTATTGAACTAGTCTAAAAACAGTACGTTCCGTAAGAAAAATCTATGGACATGTATATGCCACTTTAGACATTAGACACATATTGTATCATATATTTATATATATATATATATATATTTTAGTACATGGATATGTGATGAAGTGAAGATAAATATAGGAATATATAATTAGAAACCATGGAGAAGAAAAGATAGTCTCTCTAAGAGTATTTGTTCGCGAAGCATTAAACCTTCGGAATAAGTATTATTCTTTTGCACCATTACTATTTATGAGCTTCGCTAGCTCTATATATTCTCACCACTAATCACAACAAAACCAACTCACCATATACAACAACAACAGTAGAAATAGAGCAATACAAGGGAAGAAGATGAAGATAGTGGTACTTGGTGGGGAAATGGTAATCTGCATCCTGGGGTTTAAAAATACATACGCACAAACACTATGCAAATATGTGTATTATGGTTTTTAATCCTCGGGATACAGATTACCTCTTCCTTACTCAAATTGTACAAGACAACACTTAACAAAGACTAAGCCTTAAGAAGCATGGCATTATTATATTAGCATCATGGAGATTGGTTAGCTAAAAGATAATCCCTACTCTTTGCATTTAATATTTTCTTTATAACTTATCATTTGTTGAGTTGGAAGCACTTAGTATTTATACCCGTGATTACAAAAATGAAGAAAATAAGAGAAAGGTTTTCGAAATCCAGAACAAATGTTTTATCAAAATAAAATAACGAGGAAAAGTCAAATGTATCGACTTCACATGTAAGAGAAAACTGATGGTCAAATAAAATTATACGAATTGCAGAAAGTGAGAAAACCATATTGACGCACGTATGGATTGAGTGATGGAGATTGGGGATGTAGATTTGTAAGATAGATGTGCATAAGGAAACTGGTGCAAATGTTTTATGATATTTCAATTATCGTTGCATGTGCATATGCATGTATTTATTTAAGTGAAGAATATATTCATCACTACTTATATGGGGCCAGGCCAAGTCATAAGAAGTGGGATATGATTATGTATCTGATTTTATGCCAGTAATATTATCATTTGATCCTATCTACTCCTTTCTAATTTTGAACATGAATTAAAAAAAAACATATACAACAACAGATTCTTAAATTTAATGTTGGTACGTAGTTAAAACCGGCTAAATAAAATTTCATGTAGTCCGGTTAAGGAAAATGAGACCAAGGGCGGAAATGTAAATGAGGGAAAGAGAGGGACGCGTGGCGTGTTAATTGAAAAAGCATTAGACCATTTCCATTTCCATTTTACCATCTCTGCACGAAATCAGTTTTGGGGTCATCTTCTCTGGCGAGGAAGCTTTGATTTGATCTTGATCGCACTCGATCGATTGTTTGCCTGGATTGATTGATTAGGACTTAGGAGAGTTGAGTTTTGTTTTGTTTGTGATCGGAGGTGATGGATTGGGGAAATGTAACGGCTGAGGATCTCGTGGATGCTCTCAGAGAGGTTGATTGGTCGTCGCCGCCGCGTCCGATCTCAGAGTTCTTCTCAAGGTTCACCCTTCCTAAATCTCTCGCTAAATGGGATAGCCGCCTCAAGTGCAATCTCTACTAGTACCATCCCTCCCTCCCTCTATTCAATCAATCTCTGAACTATTATTCGAAACTTACCGATCGTATTCGTCTCAGTTGCTATGACTATTCTCTTTTTTGCAGCTACCGAACGAACTACTTCATCATGATCGTCTTTATACTTGGTTGGTGTTGTGTGAAACTACCTTTGCTCTTTTACCTTTTTCATCATGTTTTCTTCTTAAAATTTCACAATCACAGGATTGGGATTTCTTACAAGGCCTCTCGCCATTCTCTCTGCCCTTTTGACTGCACTCACTGTGGCTTTCCTAAATGACAGGTTTTGTTTCACACCTTTTCCATCTACTTTAGTTTTGATTTCTTTTTCATATCCTTAATGAGGAAGGATTGCTATCTACAGCTTTGCAGGTTCCTTTAGTGACAAGACCACACGAACCGTCAGAACTTTCTCTCCACCCTTAGCTGCTAAAATGAGACCTCCATTGACGTATCTTTCTTTCTTTCTTCCCTCACCTAACTACCTCTCTTACTTGCTTATCACCTCTGTTTTATAGACCTGTCATTCGTGGACGCCCATCAGCAAAGAGAGCTATCCATATCTGTGGTCAACCCCGTTGGGTCTTTGTCTTCATCTTCTCACTTGGTATGTATGTTTTGCTTAATGAAACTTTATGAAATACTATATATTTTGTAACCCGTTGGATTTTTCCTTTTTTTGTTTGTTTCACAGTGAGTTTTGCCCTTTGGTATATTTCATGTGGTTTGTTCACTCTCTCTTTGGCACTACTCATTGGGCTTCTTGGTATGCAATCTACACTATTTTTCTTAACTTAGTTTGTCACTCTACTTCATCCGTCCACATGCTTGAATACCACATTTTTGTTTTGGCTATTTGTATTATAGCTACAATTCTTCATGCAACCTTGAGAACACCGAACTTGAAGGCACGTCTTAACACATTCAGGGAGGAATTTCGAGCAGTATGGCGTAACTACAGTGAGCTCTAGAGTAATGTAAGCTGGAGCAGTGTTGCTTTAATCTGGATTTTGTAGCTCCATAACTCGGATTGTCTGTTTCTTGATTTGGTTTCTACAGCAGTCTTTTGTTTAAAAGCACTTGTAAAGCCAGCTTGCTTGCTGTTGTTGTTTCCCCCAAAACCCCTTTATGATGGCATTACTGTAAAAAAAGCATGCATTTTCTGTTTTGTGCACTTTGCTGAGATGAATGTCATCTAAAGAATTTGAAGAGGTTTTAACTAACTGAAACTCGAAAGAGGAACTACCGCTTAAAAGTAAATACAAGTAGAGCAATATTGCCAACAATAAACAACATCATCCCAACGATTTGTCTGTATCATTATGGACCATGATGAGAACAGGTTCATCTAAAATAAACTCGAAACGTTTTGAAGTAATAAAAAAAAACTCCCCTAAAAGTTGTTTCACTCTTATTATTATTTGAAACAAACATCAGTTTCACTTCTCAACAAAAGACTTGACATCCTTGAGCCATTGAAGATACTCTCTGCTGTCTTTGTTGGCCACATAATCTGCCAGAAAGTCCGTGAAGCTTGGCTTAATCCCTCTGATCTCCAAGAACCTGTGGAAAGCTTTCTGCAAATTCTCATCCAAGTCACTGCAAAAAAAAAACAAAACTCAATCACATAACAATGTATATATATTGCAACAAAGCGCTACATGATTGAATGAAACATACTCAAAGTCGGGTCCTTCATAAGCAAGCTCATTCTCAGATCCTTGGGGTTGTTTGATGGATAAACTATCAATCACAATCTCATCAGGGTAAGCGCTGACTCCAAACTCAAGACATACACCATCATCACCTTTGGAAACACTCACAACCATGGGAATCCGGATTTTAACAGAGCTTTCCTCATCTTCATCATCATTTTGTGCTTCTGCTTCTTCTCCTTCTTCATCGTCATCATAAGTAGCAGAAGAGTCAACTTCGACTTGAATAGTTTCATCCTCAAACTTCCTCTGAAGCAACAAAGTTCGTTCCCCAGGAGTATCAATGATCTCAAAAGGAAAACCTTCTCGCAAATCTTCCATCTGTGTTTTTTTTCAATACATGAGAATTCAATTTCGTATCACAATATTTCTAATTAGTGCTCATATTCAGACACAACTGAAACCACAGGTCGAGAGAATCTAGCAGATAATATATAGAAACAGAGAGCTTACTACGTTTTCATCAGGAGCCTCCTCCTTTACCGCGCATTCAATTTCAGATTCCAAAACGCTAACCAGATGCTCGTCTGCGGTCACCGCACTCTCCGTGGAAAATCTAGAAAATGAAAACACCGATCCACGGCTGAGCTGCCGGCTACCAAGAATCAGTCTCACGGCGGAGACGGCGCCACTGCGGAGGCTCACCGGAGATCTAACCGCACGGAAGGCAAGAGGGGCCAAACTAGAAGAGGCTCGACGAAATAACGACATTGTCACGGAGGGTTCTAGGGTTTGCTAAGAATCACGAGACGGTCTAAAATGAGGGTTTTAGCTGTGAGAGTGAGAGAGTGAGGTTTAAAGATTAGATAGTGACTCGAATGTTTACATACCCAATTACTTAATGGGCTAAGAGAAGCCCATATTTTGCTAGCTGTAAAGATTCGTGTTCGGACCAGAACTTGGGATATTCGGACAGTAAAGAGGAATGTCTCTGTAGAGACACGTGCCAAAAGGCAAAGGACAAGAACAAAGAGCTTTCGTGCGTCACTGTTTCTTCAATTTATCGTTGGCTTGAAGTTAAGGGAAACATAATTGTTTCTCCCAATACAGTAAACAATGATTGATAGATGAATAAATTTGATACTTCCTTTTAAAATTCAAAGCTCGAAGAAAAGTTTTCCTCTTTAGTGGTGGTGGCGCTGGTTTCCGTTGAGGGTTTATGATCGTAAGTGGAAATTTCCTGAAAACACCGACAGATTGTGGAATCTGACGTTCTGGGTATGTGAGATTTCTCGGCAAACTTGATGGGTTTAGGGTTTTGTGGGAAGTAGCGATTTTTTTTTTTTACAGTGATTTTGGGGAGGAACAGAGGTAGAAAGTGTAGGTTTTTTGTCTAGTTGATGGTCTCAATGAAGAAGATGATTGGGGGTCCAGGAACAATGAGTGGGCTGATATTGAGGTTAGGGCAGTGTGCGACTGCTGCTGCTTCCATCGGTGTTATGGTCTCTGCTCCTGCCTTCTCTAGCTACACTGCTTTCTGGTAACTTTCGTTATTCTATATCTGAACAACCTCTTCTTATATGAGATAGCGTAATGGGGTTTGCTAATCTCTTGATGATTATGATTTATCTATCTGTTTATGTCCGAGTCGATCTCTTAAGTTGTATATGTTCTTGCTTTGCCCATTTTGAAGATAGAGCCGACAAAACTAGTGTTTGTTGTTGTGTCTGAAGATATCAGTTGGAATTTGCCTGAATCTTTGTCTTGATTGCTGGAGAATTGACTCAGAATGATGTTTTGTTTTTTTTTGCTTAATGGTGTCAGCTTCTTAGTAGCATCTATGGGTCTTCAAATGATTTGGAGCTTTGGACTTGCGTGTCTTGACGTATATGCAATAAGGCGAACAAGCGATTTACAAAGCCCCATCTTGTTGAGCCTCTTCGCAGTTGGTGATTGGGTACTTAATTCTATCAAACAAACAGAGTTTCATTTTGGCAATGGCTCTGTTATTAATAGGTTGTGTTTTTCTTTTTTCTTTTGGGGAATTCTGCAGGTCACTGCACTTCTGTCGCTTGCAGCTGCGTGTTCATCTGCAGGAGTTACGGTTTTATTCACAAAAGACACTGTGTTTTGCAAGCAGGCCTCTCTCTCTTGCGATACGTTTCAGATTTCTGTCGGTTTAGCTTTCTTCAATTGGGGTTTGGCTGCTATATCATCTCATGCCATGTTTTGGAACTTGATATGACATTTGAAACAAATATCCATTTCTGTAAAGGATATTGTGAATCGGAGGATGATGACCAAAAGCTAATGGTGTTGCTACCTCTGCTCTTTTTGGTAACCATGTTTGGATATATCACCCATCTCGAGTGTGTATCTATGAGGACGTTGACGTGAATTGGATGACAGGTGCAGTGTCAAAGCTATATATTGATCGTTCTTCTGCTCTGGGTTATATAATCTAATTATAACAACACAAACCATCTTCTACAACATATATAAAGATCTTCTTACAACATCAGAAGAAATAGGTTAGCTAGATTTGACATATTCTTGAATGCAACCGTGAACTATATGAGTCTCATAGTTTCGATTTCACATGCTTCCAAAAATGCCTTGGGTTCATTCAGTTTTAGATCATGCTCGATAAATTATCTGAATGTGGATTTACATTACTATTGGAGAATGACCATCCTTAAAGGTTATTTGGGCTGGATGCTACAATTTTTTAAAGCACTAAATCTCGATAAATTATCTGAATGTGGATTTACATTACTATTGGAGAATGACCATCCTTAAAGGTTATTTGGGCTGGATGCTACAATTTTTTAAAGCATTTTAGTGCTTACAAATCAATTCTTAGATATTCAAAATACATCAAATCCAAAATTTATAAAACCTTAGTTTCATTTTACAACGCATATAGTATACTGTATACATAGTTATAGTAATATTTGTATAAATCTGATTAAAAAATAAAATAAAACAATAAGCAGAATAAATAAATAGGCTTAGCACATACGATCATGTGTTTGTTCTTATTCTCATCACCTAGCAAGATCCTAAAAACTATTAGTCATCGCTTTGTAAGTGAAAGAGCCAATTATATCTGCTTTGAAGCCAAATATCGATAAACATTTAACTTGCTACCGTACCAAACTTTTACTCAAATGCTTTCAAATTATAATAATTACGCATGCATGTAAGTTTCTTGATAAATCTCTTATCGATAAAAAATGTGATATTTGTAAGACATTTTTCAATATCTAACAATATTTTATTGTTGATATTTTTAATTGTTAAAATATATTGTTGAAAAAAATTCTATAAATCTTTCACTAATACTCATGTTCTTAGATTTGGGTTGCTTTTCAGATTGCGTCCAAGTATTTGTGGACTGGCAAATAAAATGGTTTGAAGATATTAAAATAAATAAATGTCGTTTTCCAATATTTTTTTTTTGTTTCAGCCAATGTTGGAGTTGAAAAATAAAATATGAGACCGCTTAAATAATTGACCCAAACTGTATATAATAACAAATTACTGACTGTGACCTAAATAGTGGATTTCTATATGCATCTGTATATTTTGTGGAGCCGACTGAATAATTGATCCATTCTTAAAAAAAAATGAACTACTCACCAAAAATATAATATGTTTCTTTGGAAAAAAAATCAATTTTAAAAATTAGTTTATTAGTATCATGGTTTTGAGGATTAAACATTAGTTAACAAAATAATGATAAAGCTTAAGATTGCTTGCGAACTTCAAAGGCTCAAAAGGTTTGCTTCATGGAAGTTGAAACTTTCCTTTCACATCTTTTCTTTCGTTCTCGTAAATATATATATTTGTTTGTCTATTCTTCTCAATGATACATATCCTCTAAGGCTCTATTTACCGCCACACGATTAACTATGCGTGGCAGCTTACCCATCGCGTCACGTCATTATCCCTAAACCCAT
This sequence comes from Moricandia moricandioides, assembly GCA_905132885.1. NCBI lineage: Eukaryota > Viridiplantae > Streptophyta > Magnoliopsida > Brassicales > Brassicaceae > Moricandia > Moricandia moricandioides. The sequence continues at coordinate 150,826 of CAJHQQ010000197.1, read as the reverse complement.
TTCTCTCTTATATATATTTCATAACAATCCTCCATCAGAGCTTAGAAATCTCACAAAGAAAAAAGATTTTGAATTTTACAAAGAAACAAAATGGAAGGTTTGATTCCATTCTTGTACAAAGCCTTTGTTATGTATAAAAGAGAAAGACGTTTCTCTTCAGTTTTGTTCAGCGATCATCACTCTCCTTCTACCGCCGGTTATTACACGCGACTTCTCGAAGATTCCCCGGCTTGTTCCCGACCATCAGAACTCAGCCGACTGGGACCAGCCCGTCTTGGAATGTTGGAAACGATGTCGTCTCCCACTAGCTAGGGACATCACCAAGTTTCTGCATGAATCTTGATATACTTTATTTGCGTGGCATTGTGTTAATTATTATATTTGCAAGTAAAATTAAACTTTGTTAAAACCATCAAAACTATGCATGGTAGTACTATAATTCCTAAGGTGAATGTATACCGAATTAATTTTATGTACAAACTATTTCCTCCGTATATGCATATAATCAAAACAAGGGCCCATAACATATCTAGGGTCAGTATTTTTTATTATTATTTTCCAACCAAGTACTTGTGCCTCCTTTATTAACCTACAAAGTTGAAGCGGACACAAAAGGGAGAAGTTTCTTGAGGCCTAAGCAACTAACAAAAAAGCATCTTTTAATTTCTTTTTATTATCGTCTCAGAAACCCTTTGATTAACTAATAACCAAATAATATTCAGTGGATATCCTAAATTGGAATAGAGTAGACGTAACTGATAAAAGATAGAATGAAACCACAAGAATATCAAAAATAATATCTTGGTTTGTAACAGAAATGAGGAAGTTGGTGCAGACAAAAAAAAACTAAAGTTAAGATAGTAGTAATTTATTTGCTGTCATGGAAGAGTAGTTATGCAAAGGTCGTGGACTCACGAGGTTGGTTAGAATTAATTTTTCTCAGAAACATTTATATTTTTACACGTTTTTGTAACATGAAATCTCTATGAAAATAGTCAGTTAACCAATTTTGGGTAGAAAGCATTTACCGCGCTTCATGTGGGACGACCTCTTCTTATTATATCCCTTCGCAACTATCTCCACTCGATTAAAAAAAAATATTATATTTCTTCCAACTGTAAAAAAAAGTATTCAAAATCTTCAATAGTATGCAATATCATACCCGAAACAACCTCTTCTAGAGTGGAAAACAAGTTAAATTTATAACCAAGAGACATTCATAGATATCAAATAAAAAGGATCATTACTTGAGTGTATTCGAATAGTAATTCCCGTGTGTTATATTTCAATTCTTCTTTAATTTCGATCGGGTTTAGCTGATTCAGCTTATTTTACTCACATGGAATTCAATATTATTCATATTGTATAAAACCAACTATAAAAAAAAAACATAAACTTTCGAAATATGATAGCAATACCATTTTAAAAAAAAAAACGTCCAAATTTTCTAATCACAGATTTGAATAACCTAAGGATTCTCATTTTCGAGTCATTGAATTTTGTAAGTCTCTCTTTCGTGTCTTCTTATATAAAAGCGGCAGTAATTAATTTAATTACCAGTGTCCGGGTAAACCCGGTATAACAAAAAAGAAAAAGGTAGCTCGTGTACACAAACAGCAATAAACCGACGCATCTTGTTGGTTTAACCGACGTATCTTTCCTATATTTTTAACTCCCAACTGTCTTTTATAACTTCCCATATTCTTCTCCACTACTCTCCCTCGCTCTATCCATATATATACGTCAACTTCTCTCACTCTCATCCCATAATACTCTTCCCAGCAGTGAATACCTTAAGCGGTTGCTATGGATAATCTACTCTGCGACGAGTCATGGCTCTCGGAACCTTTAACTCCAGAGCCTTTACCAAACTTCCGCTTAAACATTCACGAGGAGATGTCTCCCGGTATGGATGCAGCGACGGTAGAGGAAGCCATTCTTATAGATTTGGACAAAGAATCATGTTTCAGTAGTCACGGAGACAAGTTTGTTGAGTTTCTTGTTCTTAAGAAGTTAACCGATGCTAGGTTTCAGACTGTTCAATGGCTCATTCAGGTGTGCATTCATACGTTATTCTATTTTTCTTTGGGTTTCGTTTTGTGTTTTCAGCAAAAAATAGTTGGCATCTTTTGAGAATCTTATGCGTGTTATTTGGGACATTGCCGCAAAATATCATTGATACTTCTAACAATTTTTATACAAAATATTTTGGATAGGTATCGATTAACGGTTGCGAATTATTATTATATTCATATTTTTTGGGAAGTATTTACTGGAAACATATCCATTGTAACGAGTTGTCTGACTTTACGCAAATCGCATGTTCTTTTTAGAAAATATATTAATAATTTTAATAACGGTAATTTATGTAAGTGTTGTTTTCTCAGACTGGGAGTCGGCTTAATCTTTCATATGAGACGCTTTTTTCCGCGGCAAATTGCTTTGATCGGTTAGTGTATGTGACTAGCTGCGGCGTAAGTATAAAAATGGAATACTAATACGTTAACAGTTGTATTGAACTACATGAAGATAATGAAAGAAACATATATTGATAATTTGCAGGAATGGAGTAAATGGATGGTGGAATTAGTGGCAGTAACCTCATTATCGGTAGCATCAAAATTTAACGAAGTTAGTTCTCCTTCACTTCAAGAACTTCAGATAGAAGGGCTAACTCATATGTTTCACCACAAGACCGTTCTTGAGATGGAACTCATCCTTTTGAAAGCTCTAGATTGGCGTGTTAACTCGGTCACGAGTTTCTCTTTTTCGCAAATTCTAATGACCAAAATCGAGACACTAGGAGGAGACATAATGATGAACCGAGTCACACAACATCTGCTACATGACTTATGCGGTAAGAAGACTATATATATACATGGATATTCATTTTGAGGATGTTTCTTCTTGTTGAAAAAGAAAGTATTGAAAAACAAAGTATAAATATAAAATGAACAATTCTGAATATGGATGCAGATATGAAGATGCTTGCATACGCCCCAAGTGTTGTGGCAGTTGCGGCTGTGTGGAATGTCATAGAAGAGAAAGTAGCTCAAGAAGAAAATCTTGGGAAAATTATGAATTTGTTTGGACAAGAACACAAGGTAATATTCAAGTGTTATAATTATTTGCATGTTTTTAAAAAAAAATAGGAATATAGTTCTACTATTATTGTATTTGGATAATTGCAGGAAAATATTGCAAAATGTGTCAATGTTATGAAATCGAGAAACGTTGAAGTGAAGAGTGTTGCAAGTCACTTGGAGAGAGGTGAAGGCATGAACATGAATGATGTTTATTACGGTGGAGATCTTTCTGCCATCTTTCAGATTTTACGATCCGAAGGAATCAATAAGAAGAGAGATAGAGATTACTACGAAGACAAGATTGGTCCTGCAAAAAGAATGACATTTGTTATGTCCGATTAAGTATCACATTTATGATAGAAAGCATCGATACCTTCATTTTTTTTAAATAACAGAAAATAAATTTGCTTCTTTTTTTTTTTCTCTTACACAGATTACACAAAAATTGTTATATATTATTGAATAATGTATGTTAGAAAATTAAGAATGGTTCAATGTTTATTATTGTTCATATTTTAATTCTTTTTTCTTATTTATTTTAGTATATATATTTCACATTAGAAAGTGGAATAAAAATAACACACTTATACTTGATGAATAATAAAATTTCATGAATTATCACCACCACGAACATAATTGTGAATGGAGGAAACACGTGGCAGAAAATGAATGGATACAAGAAACAGATAAGTATATCCACAGGCTCAGTTCTGACTTCTGAAGATAAAAGAAGATTGTTTCAGAGAAAAAGAAGATTGACTGCAAAAGAAAAAGATGAGCTCGTTGCCGTTAACGTCATCTCTCATTTCATCTTCTCTTTCGACCTTGTCGGCTCATGGCCATGGTCGGAGCAGCAACCTCTGTGTCAGTCGGAAGCAACAGTGTCTCCGTGTTCGAGCTGCAAAACTTCCTGATGGGGTGAAATTCTATTCTCTCTTTTTTTTCCCACATGGATATCTCAAAACAAACTGAACTGTGTTTGTAATATTACAATCCTTTTTTATTTGAAGGTGATAGTGCCAAAAGTACAACCTAAATCCCAACCAGCGTTTCTGGGATTCACACAAACAGCTGAGATATGGAACTCAAGAGCTTGTATGATTGGTCTCATTGGCACTTTCATCGTCGAATTGGTGAGTTTCTTCACAAGGTTCTTTTGCATGAAAGATTTAAGACAAACTAATAAACCAAAGCTCAACATTTTCGTTTTACAGATTCTGAACAAGGGTATACTTGAGTTGATCGGTGTAGAGATTGGGAAAGGTCTTGATCTTCCTCTGTAATCTGAACCTTCCCCAAACAACTACACCTCTTTATATAATGTAAACTCTTAAGCTTTAATCACACATCATAATGTAAAAACTTGTTGTATTTATCTTTTGCGCTTCTTCACAACCACTGTTAAGGCTTTAAAGGACACGAGTGGTCCTGGCATCTATGATAGCTACTTTACCTAATGGCTCGGAGAGAGTCAATGCCTCTGAAAGAGAGATACGTCTGTTTCTCCATGCAGATTCAGCCCATGTTTTCATCTTCTCTCCTTCGCTTTTTCTGTTCTCTTGAATCAGTAGTAGCTCTGCAAACCCTCCTGCACCAATCACAAAATCCAAGTTTTTATTTAGCTAATTTTGCAATCGTGAAAGAAAAAAGAAAAGAAACCGATTTATAAATCTTGTATCTTTCCCACCTCTTGCTAGAGCCATCACTTCCTGAGTTTCCATGTTTATTATCCCTGGAGAAATCAGAATATATGGTGAGAATAATCATATTAATTTGGGGTTCAAGCATCTCGTGTGAATGTACCTTCTGAATCCAGTGGAGGCGCTTTCATGAGCTCCAATGCTCTTCTAAAGAGTCCCTGAGATTAAATTATAAAGCTGTAAGATGAGGGAAGTCTAATAGTCTCGAGTCTAAAGAAACTTGTTCTTTCTGACCTCTTGAATCATAATAGAACTCGAGCGTTCTTGCTTTGCTTTGTTTCGGTACATCAGAGCCACTCCAGTTAGAATCACGCCAACCTTGGAATGATTGTGTCCTGTTCCGAATTAGCACAGAATCCATAAGGCTTGTGCGTTAGTCAAAAAATACTTTGATGGACCACACAGTACCGTAATGTTCCTCAGCGCTTGTCAATGCACTTGTCAGTGTTTCCTCCGCATCACCAAAGTTTCTAACATAATAGCAAAACAAAAGAAAACAGAGAGTAAGGATATAACCAGTAATTTTAAGATTTGAACTAGCGAGGAGGACCGTATGCACAAACTCAAAGCCTACCCAATGTGTGACTCGAGCTGTCCAAGTGCAAATATGGCTGCTAATGAGACTGCCTTCAAATTCATATTACAAGAACTCATGGATTCCTTGGTCTTTGTCACTCCTTGAATTGCCTTTTGATACATCTCCTTTGCCATTTCAAAGTTTCCAGTGGCGTGCAAGAATTCACCATAAGAAAGTGCAATGTTACCTTTGCAGATCTCATAGTTCTCAAGTCCTCGAAACAAAGACTCGGCTGCACACACAAAAAAAAACTCCCATTAGGCTATACATAATATTAATAGGAAATGTGAAATAAAAATCACACAAAAGAAAAGTAAAGTTGAGGTGCTTTTCTCTACCGGATTCGATATTTCCTTTCACAAGCTCAGCGAGGCCTTTGATAACTTTAGCTGTCGCAGCAACATCCTGAAGATTCTCATAGCCTCTCTCTTTCACCAGTTCCAGAAATTCATCAGCAACATTCAATGATGCATCATCCTAAACAGTAAAAACATAATCAACTTTCTAACACAAACTCCCATATGTAGACACACAAATATAATCGCACTGTTGGGTTTCAGAATTGAACCTGTCCTGACTGAATCAGCAGACCAACAAGAGCTTCCACAGCAACAACTGCACAACAAAATACAGTTCCAGACTCAACAACAACCTTAAAAAAAGCACATATCCAAAAAAGTCAAGGTTTGAAATAACCTCTAATAGCCAAGGAAGAGAGTGTCAAACTCATGACTTGCTTGAGGCGTTCAATGGCCTCACTACTATTCCCACTGTAAACATAGTAAACCATACAGTTATAGAATGTTAATCAAAACAGAATTGAGAGAGAAAAGGGTAACAAAGATGAAACCTTTCGTATAATAGATCAGACATAGCAAGCAAGACTGTTGCTTTAGAGTCTTGAGAAACCTGGTCATCGTTAGCTTGATTCCCAAGGCATTGCTCAAGCACTAGCATCCCTTGAGCATAAGATTCATCTGCAAAATTTCAAATTTCACGGAGACCCTTTCAACCTAGGGTTTAAGCGCCTGAGATTCCGATGATAATAAACGAAAATAAAAACCTGATCTTTGTGACCTAGCGTGTGAAAGAGCGTAATTGACCATCTGAATAGCAACATGGTTCGCGTTAGGAACGCTGATTTCACCGTGAATCAATCTCAACGGCGTCGAGTATCTAACAAGGCTACTTCTAACTGGGATCGTGCGGCCATGAAGCGTCGCAGCTGCTGCTGCTCTTGCAAATTTGGAAGCAGCGTGAATCATAATCGCTCGATTTTCGTGTCCACAAGTAAGAAAGGTTCTTCTATTACTTGAATGGAGCTCTTCCTCGCCGTCACTAGCGCGGCGGCCTATTTCAATCGGTTTGAGCACTGGTTTAACCGGTATAATTTGAGTTTGGTTCGCTGATTAATTGGGTTGGTTCAATACACTAAAAAAATCCAATAGAATTATGTTTTATTTTCAAGAGTTTAATTCATTATTTGTATATTGTTCATGATTTGTATAAATATGATTTTGTGATTACATGACTAGTTTATTTTATCTCCACCAATATTAGTTTTATCTCTTGCAAGATGCTTATCTACCAAATGCTGCAACCTCCCCACTATCAACAAAGTCTAGAGTCTAGTGACATTCTTTGCATCAATCTCTCTTACTACCTTTATAAGAACATGTAGAAAAAAAGAGAGTGTAATGATTTGTTTTGTGCAAATATATCCTAATGTTATAAAAGAAAGCAAATCCCCACATTGAAGCAATGCATATATGCTCTTTGCTGATTTTATCTACAAAGTGCTAGGCCTGGGACGTATTATCCGGGATCCGGATTCGATCCGAGATCCGTCCCGGATCCGCTCCGAAAATAGGATATCCGGAGTGCCCGGATCCGAATCCGGATAATAAAATTTCGGATCCGTCCAAACCGGATCCAAATCCGGATATCTTATTTTTTAGGTCCGGATATCCGGATCCGGATCCGTGTTTTTAAAATATATTAAATTTTTAATTTTATTAATAATTATATTTGATATATTAATATTTATACATATAATATTTTTAAAATATTATATTTGAATTTTACTAATATTATATGTCATATATATATTCATAAATTTTGTATAAATATTTAATTTATGTTTTATTTTTAGATTTTTCTATTTTTAAAATATTTTTTATATTTTTTTAATTATTTTTACGGATCCGGATCCGAATCCGGATATCCGCGGGTATCACAATATCTAGACGTATATCCGAAGTCCGGATACCCGGAAGACACGGATCCGGATCCGGATACTAAAGTCACGGATCCGGCGAATCCGGATCCGGATCCGGATATCCTAAAATACCCCGGATATCCGGTCCGTCCCACCCCTACAAAGTGCAAAGGTCATGGCAAAAGTAATAAATGTCAGGAAATACTAGCAAGTGGTAAAGTTTATACAACATAAATTTATTATGAAAAGTAAAATATACAAGAATTATGAGAAAAACAGCCAATCTACAAATTAAAAAAATTTAGATTAATTAAAAAGTTTGAAGATAAAATTTTAGGACTAATTACTTGTCATGGATTGAAGGTAAAAATTTACGAATCTTGTTACAATAATAAACGTTGATAGAAATATGAATGTTCTTCTTTTTCTTTTTAATCCTCCTTTAACCCATCCTTTTATTTGTTTTAGTAACCTTTCTTTAAGTCATTCTTAAAATGAAAAAAGTACAAATAAATCTTTAAACTTTATAGAAGGCTCACAATCAAGCCTCCCTAAATCTCTATCTCTTCCCCACTAATCCCATGAAAGACTCGGCTTATAAAAGGTTAGCATTTGGCAGTTCCCTATACAACAAATCCACTTCACCATTTACACTCTTGCAACCCAAGTTTCCACTTCTTCCTCAACCACGTCCTTCTCCATTTCCTTTATTAATATTCTCTTCAAAATCACCACAAAAGACCAAACTTTAGAGAGTGAAAGATCCCCACACACACACACAGAACAGAACAACAATGGCGAACTTTGAAACTCTCTTCCTTGTCTTTCTCACTATCTCTGCCTTCTTATCCTCCTTCATTGGTACGATCATCTCTTAAAAATGGCGTCTTTTGTTGTTTTTCTTGTAAAAATTGTATCTTTCTCATTCTTGCAGATGGAGCGCAGCTTATACTAGTGAACAACTGCGAGGAGAGCATATGGCCGGGGATTCTCGGCGGCGGAGGCCAAGTCACGCCTAAAAACGGCGGCTTCCACATGGGAAGCGGCGAAGAGACCATCATAGACGTACCGGATAAATGGTCCGGTCGGATTTGGGGTCGACAAGGCTGCATCTTCAACCAAAACGGCAAAGGCTCATGCCAAACCGGAGAGTGCAACGCTGGCTCACTCAACTGCCAGGGAACCGGCGGTGCTCCACCAGCAACCGTCGTGGAAATGACACTAGGCTCCACTTCCTCGCCGCTTCATTTCTACGACGTGAGCCTTGTCGACGGATTCAACCTCCCCGTGTCGATGAAACCCATCGGAGGAGGAGTTGGATGCGGCGTGGCGGCTTGTGAAGTAGATTTGAATGTGTGTTGTCCTTCCGCTTTGGAAGTTAAGAGAGATGGCAAAGTGGTGGGGTGTAAAAGCGCTTGCTTGGCGATGCAGTCGCCTAAGTACTGTTGCACCGGTGAATATGCGAATCCTAAGGCTTGTAAGCCGACACTGTTCGCGAATCTGTTTAAAGCGATTTGTCCCAAGGCTTATAGCTATGCGTTTGATGATTCGAGTAGTTTGAACAAGTGTAGAGCTTCTCGTTATGTTATCACTTTCTGTCCTCCTAAGTGAGGATGGGACTTTCATTGTTGGAGGGTTTGTAATGGCTTTATGCAGTTGCTTTGATTTGGTATTGTACGGTCTGGTTTTAGGTTAACTGAATGAAAGAAATTAAAATCATTGAAAGTAACAATCCTTAACAAGTGTTCTATAGATAGATGCAATGTTTAGCTGGTTTATGCTAGAATGTGATCCACAGTGAGTCCAAGAGCTGTCTCTCCTCTTCAGCAGCAGAGCGATCTTCTTCTGACATCAAGCTGATTGTTTTGATCCGATATTCTAGAATCTGTCTCAGTTTGTAATCGCCTTTCTCTAAGCTTGAGCCACAAGCAGTCCTCTAAGAGCAAGGTTCTCTTGTATCAGCATCAGAGCTAGACACGAGGTTCATCATCAAACCTTGAAATTCGTACCTAAAACTTCGTACCTGATCTGGCGAGTAGGAAGAGTACCATCGGAGTGAGAGAGGTAGACTCCATTGAAGCAGCTAGGTCCGTCTTCTTTAGCCGCCATTCAAGCAACCAAACAGAGATAGACTGCAAAAAAAAAAAAGCAAGAGACAAATGACTTGTCCCAGCAAGAAATAGCTCGGTCGATATCAATGGGCTTAAATAGGCCCAATAGCCAGCTCAAAGTATCTTGACGGGGCCCTTGTCAATTTTCCTTTGGGCTTTGATTAAGTTAGCTTGAACTATACGAAACCAGTAGGGTTTTAACCTATCTTATAGTAAAATTTAAGCTATATTCCCCATGCATCTGTTAGCTCAAAATCTCGAGGATCGATTAACGAACACTGAGATAAGTTCCATTTTTGCCTCAGTTTTAATTTATACTACAGAGAGGGTTTTGATTATCTCCATTGATATTGGAAAACTTTGATTCTGAATATGTATTTTCATCGTAATTGTCGGGGTTTCTACTATATTTTTGAGTTTTCAAGTACTTATCATTTTTCTCGGATTCTCGGCTATATTATTAGTTTTTTGATTTTTTTTCTTTTTGAGGGTTTAAGAATATTCCTTTTTAAAATTGTGTATAGTAACTTTTGACAATTTCTTACATACGCAGCTGATTTATCAGAAACTATACACGTAAGAGTATTACCAACTATAGATACTTGATAAGCTTCTCAAACAAGTTTATAATATTAATATGTTGATTTTTGATTTTTTTTTAAGTTTTGTTAAAACTATTGGACCAATAAATAAGAGACAGCTATTGATTGGGTTTTTTAATTTTTTTTTTTCAAAATTTGGTACAAGAGATTACGTTTGTTTTATCTCCTATTTTTTCTTTTTATTATTTATTTTTATATTTAGAAACTGATAAATAATCCATCACTGTGGCTATCCTAATATTCAACAAAAAATGTACATGTGGCATTTGATTAAACATAGTTGACTACATTATTTCGACCACTTAAGAATTATAGTATGAATCTTCCATAAATCTGAAATACGCTCAGATTAAACAATAAAAAAAGGTCAAACGGTAAAAAAAAATGAACTTAATGGAATAAGATTATATTTCATAAATTGTGTTAATTTTATTATCAGTGTGTCATGCATCTATTTTAATATTTTGGTTGTGTCATTTTTTCGTGCCAAAATGGAGAATGTTTTGAAGTTAACAGATTGATAGAACGATTATCATAGACGTATAGAAGATGTACGTGTTACCGCGGTAATGAAAATGCAGAATATGTACATCCTTGGCTTACTTGTTTTCATTAGTCAAAGACTCGAACCTTCGCTTAGCTTTTCAAATACAGCTATGGTTTGTACTAGTGTGAAAACATTGGCCTTGGTTCTGATTTTCCTCTCGTGGTTCTTTTTCAGCAAAACCGGTTATCTGCCCTTTCAACCTCTCTCTTTCCACTATAATCAGAATGACAAACTGTCACAAACTCTAAATCATCTCCTATCTCAATATAAAGAGTTTTCTCTTGAGTCTTGACGAATTGAACATGACCATATAAATCAGTCTCATTAATGAGTGACAGATAAGATGACAAGATCTACAATTCCATATTATTGACTGCACAGATGACAACGCATACACAACCCCTATTCTTTGAGCTAAGTCCCCTGCGATAAATCGTTAATGTTTCTAATATAGATCCATTAAAAATGGATAGATCACAAATAATATTTTCTATATGAACGCGGCTGAGTGGAATGTTCGTGTCAATTTTATAATCCCTTCTTCTGTGGAAAATGTTAGAGCAGGATTAACCGGGGTCTTTTAAGGTGGGGTTCTTAGATTTTCTAAGAGACGTATCTTAGCTTTTAACTAAGAAAACCTAAGAACCGTCTCTTAAATAAGAGCCATAAGAGCCGTCTCTTAGCGGGAAAAATGTAAAAAAAAAAAAAAAAAAAAATTAAAAAGACAAATTTTACGTTAAGAACTCCACCTTAAAAGACCCGGGTTAATCATGATCTTACTTCCACTCCGTGGCCATCAGATTAGATGCATCTTTTTCTCTGTAAAATAGCAAGAATTTAACAGCAAAATGTTTGGGTTAAAGGTCAGTTTACAAGTTTGAAAAAAATGTGCTAACGCCACATGCATGTAACCTTAATATAATCTCTCATCATCACATATAATGTGGCCTAACATAGTCGTATAGCACCAAATTTTAGCTTAACAAAAAAGGTTAATAAACTCACGTTAGTAGTGGGTTCTAAAAATGTCAAAGTGGTGTTCAAAGGCTACTTGTGTCACTTTCTCATTTCTAGAAGAATTACCTTTACTGTGTGGATCCACTTGTATAACATAAACAAAGATAAACACGTCTCCTTTGACCCCCCCAAAAAAGAAGAAGAGAAACACGTCTCCATGCACCCTCTTAAATGATTCCTTTTTCTATTAAAAAATGTCCGTTTTGGGAAAGAAAGATAAGATTTGAGATATGGCTATCACTATAAATGAGTGCACTTCCACACCTCAGGTTCGTAGCACTCTCTTCTTTCTCCGTCTCTTCGTTGGTTTTCGTGACATACAAAAAAAGAAGATGAAGGAAGAGGAGACATTCGAGCAAGAAAGGGAAGATTTGTATCACTCAGATGACGAGGAAAGCCAAGCTCATAGCTCCCTTCCATCCACTCCTTTATCTCGTTATGTATCTAATGACGATGCCGTTTCGTGGCCTCGGAGTTATCGGTAACTCATAAATATTGTTTTTGTTAATCTAAAAACAATCTTTTTTTAATTCTTTTATTGGTTCTATTTTCAGTCAATCTATGGATTTGTTGACTGGAGTTACACCTCCTATTAGCGCAAATCTTGTCTCTTCATTTCGCAAGAGGGGACAAGGCTCTACTTTTGGTTCATTTACTTCTTCTTCAAGCAAACAGTCACTCCTCATCGACAAAGATGAGACCCAAAACTCTTTAGCATTATCCATCAAGTCCTTTATTGCTTCTCACCTCAAGCTATCAGTCCCGGAGGATCTTTCGTTTCCCCAAGAAAGCCGCAAGTGCACTTTATCTCAATCCGTTTTAAACGGTAATTAATTATGAGTGTTTTTTGGGTTTCTCTGTTAGTGTCGGAAAAGAATCAACTTGTCTTTGTTGCAGGAGTCAATGTTCTATGTGGAGGAGCTTTACTTACAATGCCTTATGCACTGAAAGAAGGAGGATGGTTAGGGCTTCTCATACTCTTCTCCTTTGGCGTCATCACTCTCTACACAGGTATTCTCCTCAAGAGATGTCTCGAGAACTCACCTGGAATCCACACTTACCCGGACATCGGTCAAGCTGCATTCGGCACCACTGGACGCATTCTCCTCTCTGTAATCTATACTTAACACTCTCTCTCTCACCATTCTTAACAGACCATCATAACTTGTATATGGTCCTAATACCTTTAAACGTTTCCAATTACATTTCAGATATTTCTTTACGCGGACTTATACGTAAGTACAAAACTCTCTTTCGTGTTTAGGATTAGTCTTTGGTCTAAAACACTTATATATAAACACACAAAAGTTATTTTGATTGAATCTTAGTGAAACTATTTTCTTGATGAATATATGTAGGCAACGTCTGTGGAATACATAATCATGATGAGTGATAATTTGTCAGGGATGTTCCCAAATACCTCCTTATACATCATTGGAATATCTCTAAACTCCAATCAAGTTTTCGCCATTACCACCACTCTTATCGTTCTTCCGACTGTTTGGCTTAGAGACCTTAGCTTATTGTCCTATATCTCAGGTTCATCTCCTAAAATTATTTGATCTCTTGTTGTCCTAAGAGTGGCTTTTCATTCATTTTTTGTTCTTTATTATAGCCGGAGGGGTCTTTTCTTCAATCTTGCTTGCACTCTGCCTCTTTTGGGTCGGATCTGTAGGCGGGGTTGGATTTCAACTTCAAGGACAAGTTCTTGATTTAACTAACTTACCTGTCGCAATAGGTATCTATGGGTTTGGTTTTGGGGGTCACTCTGTTTTACCCAACATTTACTCATCCATGAAAGAGCCTTCCAAGTTTCCAGTTGTGCTTCTCATGAGGTTTTTTAAAAAAATTGCTTGCTTGTGACACAAGACACCTCTAGTTTGGTCTTGTGTGTGTTCTCATGACATTATTATTCATGCAGTTTTGGGTTCTGCACGCTGTTTTACATTGCTATATCGGTTTGTGGATACACGATGTTTGGTGAGGCAATACAATCACAGTTCACGTTGAACATGCCTCAACATTTCACCTCATCTAAAATCGCGATTTGGACAGCAGTAAGATAAAGACAAAACTCTTCTCCTCTCTACTATGTTTTTCTCTCAGTTCATTTCAAAATTGTTATAATATCAGGTTATTACGCCAATGACAAAATACCCTTTAACGCTCACTCCAGTCTTGCTAAGCCTAGAAGAACTCCTACCTTCTTCAACAAATATGAGATCCAAAGGTGTCTCTATTCTTTTTAGAACCATCTTAGTTCTCTCTACTTTGGTCGTCGCACTCACTGTCCCCTTCTTCGGTACTCTCTCTCTCTCTCTCCTTCATAACCTAACTTCTTGCTCAAGAAACCTTTTCTAGAAAACAATAACATCCTTTATTGGAAAAAATGTTAACTGCAGCTACTGTCGCGGCTCTGGTCGGTTCTTTCGTCGCAATGCTTATCGTAAGACCATGATTAACCATGAATCTCTTTTAGGGGTTCTTATTTTTATTTTTATTTTATTTTTTGATTTAAAAAAATAAAATAATAAAAAAAAAATCGAACCAATTGCGGGCCGCCACGTGTCAATGGGGCCCGCAAACAGTGCAAGCAACCAAAGAAAAGGGGTGCTTATTTTGACATTTTAAGAGTTGGTGCTTAAGTTTGTGTAGGACTCACTTAATATTTTAATTTTTTTTTTGTTAAGCACCCCTCCTAAGCAATTTGGTTAATTATGCTCTAAGTTTCCCCAAGAATAAAAGAGTTTCAAAGAAAAAAAAAAGTTTCCCTAAGAACAATTTTTTTTTTTGATATATAACGATGAAAACAATGTTCTTGACGATTTTGTCTTTTTTTTTTTCGTTTTCTCAGGCGGTAATATTCCCGTGTCTCTGTTATCTAAAGATTATGAAGGGTAGATTAACTAACTTTCACGTAAGAATATGATTCTATATGTTCATTTTTTTTATGTTTTTAAGTTCCAAAAAATTATATATTTTCATAGTCAATGCTTCACAAACACATAAAATAATTTAGCTTTGATTTATAAGATTTTCGTTTTTCCAGATGGCAATTTGTATATTCATCATTATCGTCGGCGTTGTGAGCTGTTGCTGCGGAACGTACTCTGCTATCGTCAGATTAATCGGCGAAATGAAATGACCTGACTGGTTGCGAGGAACTACCTAATATTTTCTTTCTTGAGAAAACTTCACCCAAGTTTTTTTTTTTTTTAATATTTGCTACTAGTTTTATTCCACCCAAGTTTTTTTTTTTTACAATGTCGCGGCTTAAGGTTATATATATACTATACTACGTTCTGGATATGTATAGTGCTGGTCAAAACCATAATCAGATGTGAAAATATATCTCCAAATACCATATATTTGTCTAAAATACTTGACCAGTGACAATTTGGGTAGATTATAAAACCGATGGATGCGTCAAAACTTGCAGTTGTCATACGCAAATACTTTCTCAAAACTCGATTTTATATGCTAATGATTCAACCAGATGACTGGTAGCTTCTGTTCTTCCAAGTCTAATATCAACTCCAACACAAGAGACACGATTCAAGGATTTTACACTGGTGATTCAGTTCAGCATGTGGCCTTAAACCGTTCCTAGCAGGTTGATTTGTACGATAATATAAACTCGGACTTTTATAATATTATAGTAATAATAAACAGAAAAAATATCATAAACAATGTCTACAAACTACAAAGTCAATCGTGCCGAGAGTCAAGTTGCGGTGGAACTTGAAGAAGGTCAAATGCTCAAAATGTAAGTCGAGATAGTTTATGCGTATCAAAATAAAATTGAATGTGAAGCAACAAACAATTAAATGAATAGTTCATGTTACCATGTTCCTAATCATGTTCCTAATACCCGTCACCGACTAGTTGATAACTTGATATGTACGTAATACTAATAATTAGTATGCATGTATCAACTTGCAACATGAAAGAAAACAACTTACAACATGGATTAAAAAAATTAACTCATATGTAGTAAGTGTTTTTTTATTATTTGTTTTTATTCCACATGTAGTAAGTTAGTAACAATTTATCCAAAAAACAATTTATAAGTGGCGTCTAATATGTGATTAGTTTTTGCTGTGGTGGAATTACAGATTTACATTTAATACATACGATCTATGTGTAAACAATGTAAGTAGAATACAGTTTGTTAAATCGACAAAAACCCAAAAAGGTGTGAAATCATATATGATGTACGTAACGTATAGTAAAAGATATACATACTTACGTTCCTCGAGATCAAGCATTTATAGAACAAAAAAAAGTGAACTATTGGCAATAAAGGTAGCCACATGGTTATGGTGGTCGAATTTTTTAAATTTATGATATACATATATAAATATATGAAGAGTTTTGGGATTTTATGGATTGATAAAATAATTTTTGTTGTCAATATATAACTCGTTTAGTATATATTTTATATAATGTGATCTTCTATTTTTTTTTCTTTATACAGTTCTGTATCAGAATGAATTAAATTATACATCACATTTTGAACAAACATGCATACAGTTTTTTTTTTTTGGAAAAGGGTTTACAACATGCATACTTAGTTTCCTTACAACCGATGAAATACATTTATACAACATACGTTTTTTTTATTTATAAATACGTATTCTTTATTATTTTTTCTGACGATACATACATATTATTGGATCGGATCGGAGGGTCTAATTCATGTGGGATTTCCAATTGGTCACACAACTTGCAGATTGGCCAAAGAAAATGCATCAACTGCCCATGTGCACACATATGCTATCATTTTGGCTTATGTATAATAATAAAAATATTATTAAGTGAGTAACAGTGAATACAAAAATGTTGCGTTTTACTGTTTTTTATTGTCAATACAAAAATAATAATAGTGTCGACTGACTAACGATGTATTCCTAGTCGATGTTACTTGTTAGATACCACAAAATAACAATGACACTGAAAAGGGTCAGAAGATTTTTCTTTATTGCTTTACAGAAAGTCAGAAACAAAAGAACAAGTTACCAAACAGGAATAATTAATGCCACTGATGATTTAAAAGTTCAAAAAGGAACAGTTATAATTTTTGACAGTGTAACCTTTCGTATTTCTTTAAATAATTTTAGATTATTATACTTTTCAGATCAACATATAATTACTACGAAATTATTTGATGTTTTCACATACAGTATCTGTTATAACTCTTAAAGAAACATTGTTAACTAATTTAAATATATAAATGATGAACATGCATGAATACACGATTATTACGTCGGGATGATAGATAAAGTTACTCAATCATAAACGTTAATTGTTTTAATAAAAAAATAATCAAAAATAAATGAAGAATCACTACTTATTTATTTTTCCTTTGGTAGAAAGTAATAAAAATATCCTTAAAATGACTTAAATAAGAATATAAATATTAATTACCGTAAACTCTTGCTCTCTCCCTTCATAAGTAGCCTTCCTACCTTTCACCTCTCATACAATTGACAATACTCCTCTTTCTCTCTCCCTTTCAGAAACTTAAAACTTTTTTATACTTTAAGGAAAAATGGCATGGAAAGTAATGACAGCAATGGCGGTTATGGTGGTTGTTGCGCTGACGGCGACCACAGTGAACGCTAAAATCCCCGGAGTTTACACCGGAGGTCCCTGGGTCAACGCACACGCCACCTTCTACGGTGAAGCTGATGCTTCCGGCACTATGGGTACACTCTCTCTCTCTCTCGCATACCTCTATTTTTTTTTTAACACAAAGTTTTCAGATTATCAATTTCATCCCCCTTTCCCACGTCCATACACTTTTTCTCTCTTATTTTTTTCATCGTATCCGAAATTTTTCCTACTATTTAATCTGCGGGTCCTCTTCTTACAATTTTCACCATGATCTTCTTACATATATAAATCTATTATTTTGTGTTAGAAATCATGTACTTACGTTATTAAAGATCTCCAGATACGACAATTTTTTTTTCTATTACAATCACGTTCTTTAGTATACTATTCACTGAATATAACGTAACGGTTTGTATTGTTGTAGGTGGTGCGTGCGGGTATGGAAATTTGTATAGCCAAGGTTACGGTGTGAACACGGCGGCTTTAAGCACGGCCTTATTCAACAATGGTTTGAGCTGTGGGGCTTGCTTTGAGCTCAAATGTGTCAATGATCCAGGCTGGTGTCTTCCCGGAAACCCATCCATCCTTATCACCGCTACTAATTTTTGTCCACCTAACTTTGCTCAAGCTAGCGACAATGGTGGTTGGTGTAACCCTCCTCGTGAGCACTTTGATCTCGCCATGCCTATGTTTCTATCCATCGCTAAGTACAAGGCCGGTATCGTCCCCGTCTCTTACCGCAGGTACATCTCATCCACTCTGTTTTAAAAAAAAATAGGATCCCGAATCTAAGAATCTGTGAGCTTGAAGATTTCCAGAGCCTTGGCATGTTCACTCTATTCTTTATTCCATCTTTTCTTATTTTCCCGAGAAAGTTGCTAAGCTTTTCTTTACTTTTTCTTGGGAACCAAACACATGTTTTTCTATTAAGGCACTGTTCTCGTTGAGTTTATGCAATCACCTTTCTTGTCCTTTTAAAGCCATATGTATAGTCAGTCTTTAACTACCGAAACCTAACCTTTTCAATTGTTTTGGCCACAACACATCCAGTTGTTAGAAAATACTAAAACACCCTTTATACCATGACTGTTAAATAACGTGTCCGCTTTAAAAATCCCTAGGGGGATTCAGTAGGTTACACATCTCGACCCTTCGTCTATTTAGTGTCGGAGACAGTTTTCTTGTTGTTTGCATTGAAGTCACCTAAGAGCACCATTAACGCATAGTTGCTTATTTTCTTTCTTTTTTTTTATTTTTTTTTCTGATTTTTTTTTTAAAAAATAAAATAATAATAATTAATCGCGGGTCGCCACGTGTCAGTGGGACCCGCGAACAGTTGAAAAACCATGGTAACAGCGGTTCCTATTTTGGCGTTTGGAGCAACAGACTCTAATTTTTTCTGTGGGTCCCATTAATTTTTTAAATTTTTTTTTGGGTAAGCACCCCTTAAAAATCTTGCGTTGATGGTGCTCTAAGAACATGATTATCCGGGGTTCTTAGGAGGGTTTCTTGCACTGTTCGCGTCAGTGGGGTCCATGAACAGTGCAAGAATCGCTTCTAAAAACTATTAAATAATAACCGGTTTTAGAGAGTTTCTTACACTGTTTGCAGGCCTCACTGACACGTGGCGGCCCGCGATTGGTTCGTTTTTTAATTTTCTTTTTCTTTTTTTTTTAAACAGCAAAAAAACAAAAAAAAAAAATTTAAGAACCCCCATTAAGGTTCTAGGGATAATGATGGCCTAAGGCCCGATGCTTCTTCACTGCACCCGATTCATTTGCCGTGGTCATCCACATAACCCTAAACAGTCGGGTTATCAAAACATATATAATTTCACTTTCTTTTATGAAAACGCCTAAAATTGTTAAAAATATTAGGTGTCTATCAAATAAGTATAAACATACTCTGTTAACTATATTGATATAAAATAACAAAAACAAAACAAACAAGTCATAAAAAAATTATATACATTTTTTAGACAAGTAATGTCAATATATAATATATTTTTTGGCGGTGTTGCAGGATCCCATGTAGAAAGAAGGGAGGTATGAGATTCACGATCAATGGATCCAAGTACTTCAACTTGGTGCTGGTCACTAACGTAGCAGGAGCCGGGAACGTCCAGATGGTGAGTGTGAAAGGAAGCAACACAGGTTGGTTAGATCTTAGCCGGAACTGGGGACAAAACTGGCAATCCAACGCAGTTCTTGTCGGCCAGTCTCTTTCCTTCCGAGTAAAAACCTCCGATGGCCGAAGCTCCACTTCCAAGAACATCGTTCCGAGTAACTGGCAATTTGGTCAGACTTTCTCCGGCAAGAATTTCCGCGTCTGATTCCAAGAAAATAAACATAAATCTGCGGAGGATATATTGAAGATTTTTCTAATATATATATTTACGTGTCTTTAAATAAAGTTAAGGTTTGGAATTGGGGTTTTACAATTATTCCCTTATTTTCTCTGGGAAAGTATTGGGGTGCTTGTTTTGGAAGTAAGGGGTTTAGTTTTAAACATCTAGGCTTAGTTTTTGTTGGTTTTTGGTGTGTTGTGTCCTGTTTAGTTATGTAGAGAGGCTGAAGCGGTTCCAAAAGAAGGGGTTGGGATAAAGATAAATGTTGCCGGCAGCTCTCCTTTACGCTCTGACTATATATATGATGATATCAAGAAACTTGGATTTATATAAACAAATTTATTTTTAGTTATCTATGTGCTAAGTTTTAATATATTGATGTGGTGCATGGATTGCTTATGCTACGTTTGTATTTGTGTTGGAATCTATTTGTTCATTCTAACTTTTCTAAAGCGTTTAAAACGTTTGTTTCTATCACAAAATAAGAGAACAAATATCCCACAACGTCACTATACTCAAAGATCAGTGAAACCCAAACGCATGGAATCTATAGATTTATACGGTTTAGAATTCCTGGATATACGGTGTACCATACGTATTTTAGCATGTACTTATGTGAGAGTTGATGCATTAAGGACGATAGAATTCATGTGATGTGATGTAAATGCATTACACTATCGTCATGTGCAATCTGCGATCACGATTTATCAGAGAGAAAAATAACAAAAAAGTAATATAAGATATTTTACAGAATCTTATCTTATATTCTGATGATTTAGTAGAAGGACCAACCAATGTATCATGCCTTTTTAATCTCTAGATATTGTATTACATTATTGTTGTTTTTTTCTCTATTCCATGACAATGTTTCATATGGTAAAATCTAGATGCATACGTAGATTCAGATAGCATAAGTCAGTGATGTAATAACAACGGCTTTAGTTTGTCTGGTTCTTTACTTCTCTCTATCATTTTTGTCAGCATCTTTTAATTTTTACATCAACTAAATCATAATCTATTAAAAAAATATATGTATTAAAAAAATAACCCTAACATAAACAAGTTTTGTGGTAAAAAAAAACTTGTTGTCTTTATATAGTTCCAAAAACACTATAATCAGGCTACCAGCAAACTATATTTGCCTTTATTTAATTTGAAACACTAGTAGTGTACGTTTTTAATCAGAGAAGGAAACCCACACAAAATAGTTGTCACCTACTGCGAAAAAGGATTGCGCTATCTCTTGCAAATGTCCACAAAATCATGACCGGCCTAGCTATGATCGTCATTATCTTTTGCGAATCAAAAATAGTTTGGGTAGCTTAGCACTGTATGTGGCTGGTCGAGGTGAACAAGTTATACGTCAAATATGAATCCGAATAAGATTTCGTTTGTTTTTTTATTCCCGCTTTTAGTACGTTCCAATGTCCTTTAAGCAGCAATCCGTGTGGCCTTGTCTATTTGGTCGGTTTACCTGAATGAATGAATGAATGTAAAAAAAAAAAAAAAAAGATAGAAAGATTAAAGATGGTGGAGAGCATAAATCCTCTGTTATCTCATCATAAACGCATCAATTCTCTTCGGCACAAAAGAACAAAACAATTGACGAACGTAAGAAAATCACCTATTAACTTCAAATGTGACATCTTATTTATCTGTTGCGTGGATTCCCAGTTCTTTTCTTTAGCAAAAAAATTAAAGACTGAGTTACTTATGATAGGAATGCCATGACTCATGACCAAATACGTATACAAAACGTAATAACATATATGTTCAGCCAAAAATATGTAATTAACTTATTTAGTTCTGATTTATACAAGTGAACGGTCATGTTTTAGCATAGTTTTAGGTTTGGTGAGAAGTAACTGTAATGGCTTTTCTTCATGTATATGGTAGGTATAACCTTTGGTATGTAATCCTCGTTCTTTAAAACCAAAAACTTTATAAATCCTATAACCAGGGCCGTGCTTATGCTATATTTAAATTCATCTCAGAATGTCAAACATGTTACAAAAATAGAAATATTATGCGTGGTTAAAAGAAAGAAAAACAATAGTATGAGAGTCTCTCCAATGCTTTATCTGTTTGAGCTAAATGCGAAATGATCTTCACCGCCTGCAATGGTAGAGTGAAGTCTCCCGGCCGCCCAGCCATTGTTGAGCATCCGTGCAGGATCACCGGTGACACGTGCTTTCAGTTCTTTCCTAGTCTTCCTCTTTCATTCTTTCCTCAACCAACTCTCAACTGTTCTCATCAACGTCTTCTTTCTTGTTTCCTTCACATTCCCCATTGACATTGCTAATTGCAACTTCCCGTTTGCTACATACACCTACAACAGTGGAAGATGTTGTGTTATATGTGATTGTTCTTTAGTAGTAAAGGAGCACAACAGAGAATATATTTTACAATGTGCGTTGGCCAATCCTTTAGATAATGGTTGCTCCTCGTTCTTGGCATTCCTTTCACAGAAGGTCAGCTCTTGCGAGAACGTCAAGATGAACAGTTATTTCATCCAAAAGGAGAACCTGTTGGATTCAGCAGATCAAAAAAGGCTGCTTAGTCATGATTTCAAACACACATATTGGTGTTTGTGTTTCATACCTAAAAAGGCTTGAGGAGTCCCATACAAATCTGAACGGGTCTTCTTTGGCCATCAGAGAGACCTTGTGAAATCTCCATGAGATATCGATATCCAACAACTGAACCAACAAGCACAGTTAGATCAAAACATCATTTCAACTTGTAAAATACAGAGTGGCGATACTTGAGACGCTAAAATGATAGTAGTAAGTTTGGTACGTGATCAACGCTGAGGATCGATACCCTTCTCTGCGGAAATCCTGCAAATGCCACATCACGCCTCCACTTGAAACAACAACAACATTCTCAGTTAAATCAATGCATAGCATTCCTAATCATTCACAGTTAAGATTGAAACTTTCATGACGAACCTCGCCAGTCTTCCCTGGTTTCATCAAAACTATAGATAACGAATTTCAAATTTCTTTGATTGCACGTACCGGCGCCATTAGATCCGACGAGGAGACAACGATCGCTCGAATTGAGCCTTCAGAGAGAAATCTTCGATCCCGGAGGTGGGTGGCCGTCGATTCCAGGATATGTGATTCGTAATCCTGAGATCTCCACCGTTGAATTTCCCTCCCCCCATTTGTTACTACTTTCCTTTGCTCTTTTCTTAACAAGTTCGGTAGTTGCCTCACCGTTTTAGTTACATAAAAGCTCACGTGGCGCTCTCTGAGACGTTAGTTAACAATACTACTTTTCTCAGTGTCGACGTGGCTCAACTAGTGACCGTCTGATCGTAACGACGTCATTTTTAGTTCCATCAGGAGATCTCCGAGCTGTTCTTCATCGTCGGTCTCAGATTTATCGGTTTCGATCTTTTGAACATTTTTTTTCACAAACATGGCAGCGATTTACAGTCTTTACATAATCAACAAATCTGGTGGTTTGATTTTCTACAAGGTATCCCTTCTTCTTCTCCATCTTTCCATGTCTCGAGGAGAATGACGATCCAATTGATGCTTGTTTCGCCGTGATTCATCGATTTTATTGGAGGACTAGGCCAAAAATAGAAGCTTTGGAGATCATTAGGTGTAGTAGAAGAAGGAAGTGATTTAGCTAATTACTATAGGGTTTGTGAATGAATAGCTGCTAAA
Source organism: Moricandia moricandioides (assembly GCA_905132885.1). Lineage (NCBI taxonomy): Eukaryota > Viridiplantae > Streptophyta > Magnoliopsida > Brassicales > Brassicaceae > Moricandia > Moricandia moricandioides. The sequence continues at coordinate 127,325 of CAJHQQ010000197.1, read as the reverse complement.
AGACTTGGACTTTAATTGCTTTGCCTTGATTTTGGTTCTCACGAGAATCATTTAAGAGAATGAATTTGTCTAATTTTGCATTCAATTCTGAATTAGACAGATCTTAACTCAGGGACTGCTATGTTTGGATTTGATTTATGATCTCTTCTGTGTGTGTGTTCCTTGGTTTTGTGAAAGTTCAGGACTGTGGAACAAAGGGAAGGATGGATACGAATGATAGCTTGAGGGTAGCCAGTTTATGGCATTCTATGCACGCCATTTCTCAGCAGCTTTCTCCTGTTCATGCCTGTTCTGGCATCGAGCTTCTCCAAGCCGATACCTTTGATCTCCATTGCTTCCAGTCTCTCCCAGGTTTTTATATATACATTCTCACAACTAATGTATTCTTTCTCTTGCTTCTTGATTCTTGCATTTTCTCTCAGGAACAAAGTTTTTTGTGGTTTGTGAACCTGGAACTCCTCACATGGAGAGCCTCCTTAGATACATTTATGAACTCTACACTGACTACGTCTTGAAGAATCCTTTCTATGAGATTGAGATGCCTATCCGTTGCGAGCTTTTCGACATCAACCTTACTCTAGCTGTTCAGTCTGATCGCGTTGCTTTGTTAGGCCGATGATCACAAGATTGATTGTCTGCTCGGATCTCTCACTTCTTTGCCTTTTTTTTCTGTTTCCGGTCTTCTTATCTGGATAACATTTTGGATGTGATAACACTTGAACGTTGCAACAAAACCTTCATTTTTTGGTGTGAAGCAAGAATATCCAAGTTCATAACTATAAGTTTGTTTCTTCTCTACCTTGCACTAAGAGACCCGTGATTCTATGAAACAGCACAACACCTAAACAGAGAGAAGGTTAAAGAGTATATACATCTCTACATCCCAGTAAAGATGGTTACATGATTGAGGGCCTAGGATAGTTCACAGCTTGTGGAGATTTATTGCTGTTGTTGTTGTTATCACTGCTGGGTTGAAGATTCTGCTCCTCCTCTTTTGGGGTTTCCTTTTGGACATGAAGTTCTTCGAGTGTCTTGACTATATCGTTCATGGTCGGTCTAATCTTGGCATCTATTGATATGCAATCAAGTGCCAGAAGTGCAATTTTCAAAGCTCGGGTAAGCGAGTATTGACCTTGGAGACGAGGATCCATCACTCGGAGAAGCCTTCTTTTGTTTACTAAGTAAGGTTTTGCCCAGTCCACTAGATTGTGTTCTCCCACCGGTTGGTTCTTGTCGATTGCTCGTCTTCCTGATAACAACTCCAGTAACACCACCCCAAAACTGTACACATCACTCTTTGCCGATAAATGACCTTATCAAAAATTGACAGAAACATCAGTATTGGAGTTCTTTGCTGCAGTGATCAGAGGTTGCCAGAAAACAGCAATAAAAGATGCACATGTAGGCAGGACATACCGGTAGATAGATATTCTGGAGCAGCGTATCCATGAGTTCCCATGATTCTGGTAGAGACATGGCTCTTGTCACCCATTGGACCATCTCTAGCCAAGCCGAAGTCCGAAAGCTTTGCCCTGTAGTTCTGCAGATACAGGGAAACAGTAGAGAGATAAACTTCTCTGACTGCATCAAAAAACTAAGGCTACACAGTTATATCAATCATGCGTCATACCGAATCTAGCAAGATGTTGGATGCTTTAACGTCTCGGTATATAACCTGGGGTTGAGCATTGTGAAGAAACGCGAGTCCTCTAGCTGCACCAAGAGCCATTCGAACCCGTGTGTTCCATGGAAGTGGCTGATAGAATGTTCCTCCTGTTTTGAAAAATCATAAAAAGATTGAATCCTTATGAAAAAGCAGATTCTCTTGTGAGCTTCTTTTTTTTGAGGACATCTGCACTTACTTCTGAATAAGTGATTCTCAAGACTACCACGAGGCATGAACTCGTAAACAAGAAGCCTCTGCTCTTCTTCTAAGCAGTATCCAATCAGTTTCACAAGGTTAGGATGATTCAGCTGACCTAAATAGTTGATCTCAGCCTGGTTTTCACAGTGAACCAAAAACCAAGAAAAAAGGTTCAAGAAGTTGGTGTTGGACAATCACTCTTGTGAAGTAACAAAAAAAGAGGTGAGGAGTTTGGAAGGAAGAAAAGTGACTAACCAGCCATTCTCGATGACCTTGAAGGCCTTCTTGGTTAAGTTTTTTGACTGCAATGACAATGCCGGTCCCTGGTTTAGCAGGAGCCAAGGAAGTCTCATCGATCCATCCTTTGAAAACGCGACCAAAACCACCTTCACCAACCATACTATCAGGGCGGAAGCTCCTAGTTGCAGACTTGAGTTCAGTGAGGGTAAAGCTCTTGAGATTAGCATTTTGCAAGATCTCGCCTTCTGTTCGAGGCACATGAGAGAAAGAAGTACTCGAGGACCCCTTGCTCCCATCTCTACTCAAGAATCTCGAACTTAGCCCTACAAGAAATTCTTCTCTCAGAACATTTCACAAGCCATTGCATTTAAGATTTCTCATTCTCTAGAAAGGTTAACAAAACAGCTTAATTAATGTTTTCTTCTAAAAAGACAACTCTTCATAAAGTGAAAGCAATTTCTAGTTAGCCGACGACCTACAGTGTGATTTTCAAAGAACCAACTCTTCTTACTAATAATGGAAACATATTTTTATTTTTAACTTGAACACACAAACTTTCATTAAATCTAAGACTTTCTAATTCAGGACAAAGAGAACCACAAGAATCATTGAAATCTATAATCACCTTGTTCAGATTTAATTATAAAGATAAAAAGGAAAGAAATTGAGCAAAGAGACTAACATGTAGTGGAAGCAATATCTGTTTTGATCCGATTGCTGAAACAAGCTCCCATTTTAAACACACCCAAGAAAGAAACCAATCACTCAGCTCAGCTCAGCTCTTTACTTCTTCGATTGAAAGTTAAAAAAACAAGGAACTTTAGGTGTGTAAACACAAACCCAGCAGGCGTACGAAATAGAGAAGCAATAAAGAATATAAAATTAGGCTAATAATGAAACTCCAAACTCTTGTTTTTTTTTGTTTTGTTAATGACATTTGTTCTCTCAGGAAAAGTCTTTTGTTATAAAATAATGATTTTAAGTGGAATGTGAAAGATTGGATTTTGACTGATTCTCCATCTATGTTCATCGTCGACTTGCTGAGTATACAGTTAAGACCATCGCTGTTCATCGTCCAGTGTTTTAAATGACTATGGGCTTTCTATGGAAATCGCTAAGCTATTAATAGGCTTTGATTTCGTCTATGGCCCATTAGTGTATATGATATATTCGATTTTTATTAAATTTAAGCTCAAAAATATCCAAAAACAATAGTGATCCGAAGTACATAAACCCTTTCGAATTAGACGTTCCGCTGCTGCAATCGAAGAATATAGGGCTTCTTCTTCTTCGATTTTGGATATAAATTCGATTTTCGTTTGTCCGTGTTAGGGTTAAGCGTTTTGTCTGTGGTAGTATTTGGATATCAGCCGCTCGTTAACCGGGGGGAGATGGAAACCGACTCGCGTGCACATGATTTTCTTCTCAAGGTACTGTTGGACTATTGCTGATTCATTATAGTAGCAGTTGTTTTGTTTCATGTCTCTTTTATTATGCATTATCTATGGTGATGCAGTCATTTGTTTCTTTTTTTGTAGAGGCTTGTCTCTGTTGGGGTCCCTAAAAAATGCTGTTCCAAACGTGGCCTAGTGGAATTCGTTAGAGCTAACCGGTCCAGGATTTCAGAGCTTGTCTCTGCTCTCTTACCTACAGATGAGGATGTTAAATTTGGATTGAAGGGAACTAGGGAACGGTCTCGTAAGACTGCGGTGAGTCCTACCATGAAAAAGAGGTTCAGGGCGAGCATGAGTTGGCTGCAGTGGTTGATGTTCCAGGACGAGCCTGGTGTTTCTTTGAAGAATCTGTCCAAACTGAATGTTGAACAGCGAGGTGTCTGTGGCTCCGTATGGGGAGAAAATGATATAGCATATCGCTGTAGGACATGCGAGAATGACTCAACTTGTGCAATCTGCGTGCCTTGTTTCGAGAATGGTAATCACAGCTCCCACGATTATTCTATCATCTACACAAGCGGTGGCTGTTGTGATTGTGGGGATGATACAGCATGGAAACAAGAAGGTTTCTGTTCAAATCATAAAGGTTCCGAACAGATTCAACCCCTCTCTGAGAATCTAGCAGAGTCAGTTGGCCCTGTACTTGATGCTCTTTTTGCTTGTTGGAATAACAAGCTCTTATCTGCACAAAGTGTTTGTAAGAAAGATGCTAAATCTAACGATACTCTTTTAGTACGCCAAAAGATGTCAAACGAGCTGACATTCGTAGTGGTTGAAATGCTTCTGGATTTTCATAAGTCTAGTGAGAGTTTGCTAAGTTTCGTTTCTAGAAGGATTATCGCTTCAAGTGGTCTATTGATAATTCTCGTAAAGGCTGAGAGGTTCTTGGACGAAGATGTTATGGAGAAACTACATGACTTGTTCCTTAAATTGATAGGAGATCCAGTCTTTAAGTCGGAATTTGCAAAAGCATTTGTGAATTACTATCCACTTGTCATTAGTGAAGCGGTTAAGAAGGGTGATGATCATGCATTTATGAAATATCCGCTACTGTCTACTTTTCCTGTGCAAATCTTCACGGTGCCAACTCTAACACCATTTCTGGTGAAGGAAATGAATTTGCTAGCAATGCTTTTGGGATGCCTTAGTGATATCTTTATTTCTTGTTGTGGGGAGGATGGTGTGCTACAGGTGACACTAGCTTCTTTTCTTATTTTTTGGTATAATGTGACTCTTAATTTTATTTCCGCTTTGATTGTGCTCAGTGAAGTGTAGTTGACGGTTTTCATTTGTAGGCTACAAAGTTGGGACGGTTGTGTGAGACAAGTGACAGTGTCATTCGAGACTTGAAATATGTTACGAGCCATGCTGTAGTTTCGAAGTACGCAACACATGAACATCGGGAGTTATCAAGATCATGGTTGATACTCTTAACCTTTGCTCAAGGAATGGATCCTCTGAAAAGAGAGACTGGAATCCATATTGAAGAAGAAAACGAGTACATGCAGTTGTTCTTTAATTTGAGTCACTCAATAGCTGGTATTCACTTTCTGTTGGTTAATGGTGCATTTTCTTCTGCCCGTGATGAACAAATAGAAAATGAGAGAACCACTAAGGCTAGACTAGATAATTGTGATGGAGATGGAGAAAGGTATGCAAAAGTTGGGAAATTGTCTCGTGAAGATTCCGTATGTACTGCGATGAAAAGTAGCAGCTTCTTTGATAGCTCGATGGCTTCTGGAGTCCACGAAATTGACGCTTTCTATGCCCGGATTCCTTCTTCTGCCACATGGTTGATACGCGAGTGTTTGAAAGTTCTGGAGACATGCTTAGGAAATGATGAAGGTATATCAAAATTTCTTTCCAAGTTGGTTTCTCCTAGCGGCAGAAGTGTATCTAGTGGTGGCTCGAATGGGGAGATTCAGGCAGATGTTAGGGCTGACGGTAGGAGAGTATCTCGCAACTCTCCCGATCCGACGAAGAATGCATCAGGAGTACATATACTTGGTTTGTGTGATTGGCCGGACATCCACTACGATGTGAGCTTTCAAGCCATATCAGTCCATCTACCGTTACACCGGTTACTTTCCTTGCTCATAGAAAAAGCATTGAGGATGTGTTATGGAGAACCTGCATTGCACCATGGAGTCAGTGTTAGTCTTGAGATCCCACAGGCCGACTTCTTCAGCTATGTGTTAGGAGATTTCCATCCTTGTGGATTTTCTGCACTTGTTATGGAGCATGTTCTTCGGGTAAGGGTGTTCTGTGCCCAAGTTATTGCTGGAATGTGGAAGAAGAATGGGGATTCTGCATTACTTTCTTGTGAGTGGTATCGGTCAGTTCGTCGGTATGTGAAATAATACTTATGTTGTTATGAAGTCTTGTAGTTCATTAGTTACTCGCATGTTTCTCATTCTACTTGTTTTCATTTACAGGTCAGAACAGGGACTTGAGCTTGATCTATTTCTCCTACAATGTTGTGGTGCGTTGGCTCCTGCAGATTCTTATGTTAATAAGCTTCTAAGTCGATTTGGGCTCTCGAGCTATCTTTCACTAAACCCCGATATAACAAATGAGTATGTAACTATTGTCCTACTACCACTAACTGATCTCAGTATATTGTCTTTAATTAATTGTATTATTCTGCAAGTTTTCTCAGCTCGTATTATATATTGCTAGATGGTCAAGTCAGAATGACTCTCTTGCATCTAAAGCTTTTACTATTGCCTGATCTTGACATGATTTTTATCATAACCTTTTTTTTTCAGGTATGAACCAGTTTTGGTCCAGGAAATGCTTGCTCTTCTGATACAGATTCTGCAAGAAAGGCGATTTTGTGGTCTTTCTACTGCTGAAAATTTGAGAAGAGAGATCATTTTCAAGTTGGCTACTGGAGATCTTACTCGTAGTCAATTGGTTAAATCTTTACCCCGTGATCTGTCCAAGTCGGATGAGCTCCAGGAGGTCTTAGATAACGTTTCAGTCTATTGTAATCCATCCGGCATGAACCAGGTCTTGATTTAAACCCATATGCAGGCCTCACCTTTAAGTTGACATGCAATGTAAAAATAAATTGACGTAAGTTCTTTGACAGGGAAAGTATTCACTACGTTCATCTTGTTGGAAGGAATTAGATCTCTATCACCCTCTTTGGCATTCAAGAGAATTGCAATCTGCAGAAGAAAGATTTTCGCGCTATTGTGGAGTGTCTGCGTTGACCAGTCAGCTTCCTAAGTGGAGAATGATATTTCCGCCTTTCAAGGGGCTTTCTAGAATAGGAACTTGCAAAGCTACATTTCAAATCATTTTCTCTGCTTTATACTACGCACTACAGAGTGGTACCTCTGTTAAATCACGTGCACCAGATGGCGTTCTCATAACCGCTTTGCACTTACTCTCTCTATCATTGGATATTTGCACTCAGCAAAGGGACTCCAACATTCAGGCGTGTTGCGTAGAAGATTCAATTCCGATTCTCGAATTAGCTGGTCTGGAAATAATGGGTATAAATCAAGGGACTGGAAAAGAAAGTTTGTTGTCTCTTCTTGTCTCATTAATGAGGACTCATAAAGACGATGGTCTCCATCAATCTCCATCAATTGCGTCCTGGATTGGAAAATTGTTGCAGAAGTTCAGTGCAGTTGATTCTGTCTGTATGAACCTATTGCAAAGTCTTGCACCGGAGGTGGTTCGTCAATCTGGATTTGATAAAGTCACATCAGGCTCTGCTTCTGATGAGAAACGGAAGGCTAAAGCTAGAGAGAGGCAGGCTGCTATTATGGTAAAAATATTTCAAATTTCAATAATAGAGTATTCTTTTTAATAAGACAGCCAAATAGTTTAAATGTTCATTGTTCACTTGTTTTCTACAGTACGAATCGACTAGATCCAGGAACTGATAGCTATGGTTATTCTAACTTTGATGCAGGCAAAAATAAAAGCTGAACAAACAAAATTCTTGTCTACCTTGAGTTCCAGCATGGACGATGATGATCCAAGATCTGAAACTGAAACAAGTGGTTCCGTAATGCAACAGGATTCAGAAATTGCTGTTCATGAAGTTTGCTCTCTCTGCCATGACCCAGATTCTAAAGACCCGGTTTCTTTCTTGCTTTTTCTCCAGGTTGGTAGCATAAATTATGCTATTACTTGTGACTTGTAATGTTAAATAATAAAATAAACATAGACTACTAATAGGTCTTTGTTTTGCATCATTCTTAATTCTCTGTTTTGCTTGCAGAAATCTAAACTTTTGAGTTTTGTGGATAGAGGCCCTCCATCTTGGGATCAAGGTCCACAGTCAGAAAAGAATATGTCCGTTGATGGAGTTCACGATGTCCTGAGAAGTAATTTTCCCTCAGATAGTTTAATGATTCCTCATGATGCAACCTCTGAGCCTGCTGCAGATTCTGTGTTTGAAGCTTTAACAACCCGGCTTTTAAGGAATGGTCAGACGGAGAAGAGATCTAACGATAGGGGGAAAGATGAATCTAACATGGAATCATTGGAGATGGCTATGTATCAAACTGTTCGCAGAAATATTGATAACATTATAAACCAAAGCCTTACACATGTAGATCAACGACCGCATGATGCTGAAAGTAGTTCAGAGAGAAATCCTGTTGGTGGTCTATCTACTTTGCAAGTTAGAGTTCCTGATATTCGATCAAGACAAACCTCTAAACATTTGGATGTCAGTTCAGATGGGTTTCACCCTATTGACTGTGATGGGGTTTATCTTTCGTCATGTGGACATGCTGTGCATCAAAGCTGTCTTGAACGATATTTAAAGTCGTTAAGGGAAAGGTGAGCCATGTTTGAATTTTTAGTAGTCGTAGGTGAGAAACAAAATAATTAATATATCATCTTGTAGATAGTTGAACCCTTTTTCGTCCATGTTGATATCTCCTTGTGACATGTGCATAATTGAATATTATTTTGATTCCCTGATTTGCAGCTACGATATTGACACTGCATTTATAAGTGTCTGTCTTTTGTTTGGATGTGTAGGTCTGACAGAAGAAATGTCTTTGAAGGTGCACATATTGTGGATCTAACACAGGTACGTGACCAGTTTAAAGATATTTTCTGGGGCTTTAATCTGCTCGTTTTGAAGCTTCAACATTGTTCCTTCTGGCAGGGAGAATTTCTCTGTCCTGCATGCCGGGGACTAGCTAATTCTGTATTGCCTGCATGTCCCGGAGATTTATGTTCCGTCTCAAGGATACAGGAAAGTTCGCATGCTAAGTTAGGTAAATCAGATGCACAGATGCCTTCTCTTTGGCTCTCTGAAGCGTTGTGTCTGCTACGATCTGCAGCTGACGTGATCGAAGATGGTTATAGCGTTAGAACAGTTTCTCTGCAGGGAGATGAACCAAGAAGGAAAGATCTTGAATCTGTCTCTAATAAGCTCTGGAATTTCTATTTTTCTAAGCGACAGGAAAAATTTCCGGGAAGTCCTTGGCTATCACAGTCAATCGTAATGTGGGACACCCTTAAGTACTCTCTTATTTCAATGGAAATTGTTACTCGCTGTGCGAAGAGTTCAGTGCTACCTGTCTATTGTATTGACTCCTTGTATGAAGAGTTAAATACCTCTAAGGGAACTGCTTTGTCACTCTTATTAAGAGTGGTACAGAGCACCCGAACAAAGAATACTTTACATGTTTGTCAGAGATTTATGGGCATGAAGCACCTTGCAGGGTCTATATGCTCTGGAATTTCAAGTAGTCCTTCGAGCAGCATTTCTGGAAGTGAAGGTACCCTTTCTCCAGTTCTGATAGAGAATCAATTATATGGTATTGTCTATCTACATGGCCCCCATGTGCGCACTTAAAGCTGACATTAGATGGGATTCATGGGATCACTTTTAGTCTATCTACAATTTCACAGTTATCAGTGAATTAGTTGCTAACCATTGATGATGTTTCTTGATAATATCTGATAAGAGTTTTGCCATCTTTTCATGCACAGCACGTTCATTGAAGAATATAAACCTGCTCTGGAATCGAGCATCTGATGCAGTTCTTTCCCATGACCCATTTTCATCACTGATGTGGGCTATTTTTTGTCTCCCATTTCCTTTTATCACATGCAAGGAATCTCTATTATCAATTGTGCATATTTTCTACAGTGTGTCCCTTGTTCAGGTATTCCATATTGTTCTCTTCATTCTGACTAGTTTTGCCTCTTAAGACTCACTTTTCCTAATCATGTTGTCTTTGGTGCAGACTGTAATTGCCTATTGTGCAGGTCGCATGTTTGACTTGAGTAAATTAGATTTCCAGGAAAGTCTGCTAAGCGACATCTCCATCGCTTTTAGAGAATCAGGTGGTTGGGAGTATTTCAGGTCTAACAATATGGACTTATCATGTGATATAAAAGAGACAATCCGTAAATATAGTCTTCCTTTCTTGAGGAGATGTGCATTGCTGTGGAGACTACTGAAAACTTCTTCTGAAAAGTTTCATGAAGAGGTAGATATGTTTGATGTGCCATCGGACTCCACCAGCGACAATATGGATTTCATGCATAGTCCCCAGTTGGAGCTGAATCATGTGAATGAATTGGAGAAAATGTTCAAGATTCCGCCTATTGATACCATTATCAATGATCAACTTCTCCGGTCCTCAACACAAACATGGCTTCGACATTTCCAGAAGGAATACAAAGTTAACAGAGTTAGAGGGCCTCTTTGCATAACACCTGTAGTTCCTTTCCAGCTTATGAATTTACCCAATTTATACCAGGACTTGTTGCAAAGGTTTGCAGCAGCATCTCTTTCTGTGGTTTTTGTGCACATTTTTCCCCCATTCAAAAGAGAACTTTCTTTAATCAAGAAGTATGTTATTCTAATTAGGTATATCAAGAAACCTTGCAGCAGCTGCAACAAAGTTATCGAAGAACCTGCATTATGTCTTCTTTGTGGAAGATTGTGTTCTCCCATAATGCAACCTTGTTGCAGGTATTTGCTTCACTTTCACTAGTCTCCAAATATCATAATTGCTGTTTTTTTTTTTGGAAACCAAATAAATACGTTCCAATATACTTTTACAGTGAAAGTGGTTGTCAGACTCATGCAGTCACATGTGGTGGTGGTACTGGTGTATATCTTCTGATACGGGTATCGCTTCTTATAGATTAAAGTTTCTTTTACTCTCCCTATATTATTGGTGCTTTGAATTAATTACTAGTCTTTCATTAATCAATAGCGGACCACAATTTTGCTACAAAGATTTGCAAGACAATCACCTTGGCCATCTCCTTACTTGGATACGTTTGGAGAAGAGGTATGATCTTGCTGATTCAGATGTTTGCGTGCTAAGGATATGATCTTTTTTTTTTTTTTTTCTTTGGGTTGCAGGATACCAATATGTTCAGAGGGAAACGACTATACCTGAATGAAGAACGTTACGCTGCATTAACATACATGGTAAGTAAATATTTTGTGTCGCTCAACTGTGACTGAATCAGTATGGATGGTGGTAATATCTTCTTTATATCCTTAACAGGTTGGTTCTCATGGACTCGATCACAGCTCCAAAGTTCTCAATCAAACCACGCTTGGAATTTTTTTAACTTGAAAAGGTTTTTTTCTATCCTTCTTTCTTAGGTGGTGTTGTTCTCTGATCCTAAAGATTCGTCTACGATGCTCAAAATAGCATTCTTTGTTTCGTGGTGCCATTTCATTTGTTTATCTTATATACTAAATTTTCAAATATACACGAGTTTTTAACCGTATTGTTACAAATCATCCGGTTATCTCAAACCCAAACTGCAAATCGATAATGGGATTTAACGGTCGTGATAAGGCCTTTAAAAGCAAGAAGAGTCTTAGCGTTTGGAAAAAATGCGCGATTGCAAAAAACGTCATCATGGACCCATTAGTAAGCCCTTTTAAAGAAAAAGCAATTTCAAACAAACTCAAATTTTGAAAACAATCATTTTCCCTCTCTCTCTCTCGCTCTCACCATCACGCAGAGATGGATTCGAGAACCACTCCAGTGAAACCCAAAGTTTCGGCTTCCCCTTCGATCTCGAAGGTTAGGGTCGTCGTTAGGGTTCGTCCGTTTCTTCCCCCAGATATCTCCGACGTTCGATCGTGTGTTTCCGTTGACGGCGATGGTAGAGATTCCAACGAAGTGGCGGTTTACCTCAAAGATCCCGATAGCTGGTAAGCGTCTTCCGGTTTTTCCATTTTTCGATTGAATTTGTCAATAAACGTAACTCGACTATGGATTTAGTGATTCGGTTTTGTTTCTGGGAGCAGTCGCAGCGAATGCTATCAGCTGGATGCGTTTTACGGGAATCGCGATGAGAATGTGAAGGAGATCTTTGATAGAGATGTCAACCCTTTGATTCCTGGAATTTTTCATGGTTTCAACGCTACTGTGCTTGCTTATGGAGCCACTGCAAGCGGTAAAACGTTTACGATGCAGGTCTGATTGCTATAAATTTTCCCCAGATTTTGATTTTAGGATTGTGAAAATCGAGAGGTTTTGAAGTGATATCTGGATTGGGGTTTTTTTGGAATAGCTTCCTCTTGTGAGATTTTTGTTATGTTGATCTCTGAAATGTGTTTGACAGCATTGCTCGTCCTCTAAACTGTTTTGTGGTTAACTGTAAGCTGCTTCCTCCTAATAGTGAATGATATCTGGTTTCAACTCTGTCTCAGGGAACTGATGATCTGCTTGGTCTGATGCAACTGACCATGTCCACCATTCTGTCTATGTGCGACAAGACAGGAAGTAGAGCAGATATTTCATATTATGAAGTCTACATGGATAAATGTTGGGATCTCCTAGAAGTCAAAGACAACGAAATTGCTGTTTGGGACGATAAGGATGGACAAGTTCATCTTAAAGGACTGTCTAGTATCCCAGTCAACTCCATGTCTAAGTTTCACGAGGTGTACTCATGTGGCCTTCAGCGGAGGAAAGTTGCACACACTGGTTTAAATGATGTCTCTAGTAGAAGTCATGGAGTGCTGGTGATCTCAGTAATCTCAGAAGGGGCTGTCACTGGAAAAATCAATCTGATTGATCTGGCAGGTAAATTTCTTATCAATTTCAGATTATCTAATTGCATGGTCAAACTATAGAAGCCTCTCTATACGTTATTTGTCTTTAATATATTAACAACTATTTCATGGCTTAAACAGGTAGTGAAGACAATAGAAGGACAGGAAATGAAGGAATCCGTCTTGAAGAGAGTGCCAAGATTAATCAGTCATTATTTTCATTGTCCAATGTGGTTTATGCACTGAATAATAACCTCCCAAGAGTGCCTTACAGGGAAAGCAAACTGACTAGAATACTGCAGGATTCAATCGGAGGAACAAGTAGAGCTCTCATGGTCGCATGTCTGGTAGGAAGAATTGTTGTTCTTCAGTGGAATTCATCAGGACATCTTCTAAGTGGCTAATGTGATTAATCTATTTTGTTTGTTTTTGTTGTTTTAGAATCCGGGAGAATACCAAGAATCTGTTCGCACTGTTAGCTTGGCTGCAAGGTCAAGGCACATCTCAAACAATGTATCTTTGAATCCCAAGGTAGAGACTCCCAAGGTTAAATTAGATATGGAAGAAAAACTGCAAGCTTGGCTGGAATCAAAAGGGAAGACGAAAAGCGCCCATAGAATGATGGCAATACGTTCTCCGCTGATTGGTACGAATCAACCTTCATTTTCTCAAAGCTCGGTCAAGAAACTCGGCTGTCATAAATCAGCCACTGCAAATAGTGCTAAATTTTCTGGCACAGGGCAGAGGTAACCCTTTGAAAGATTGTGTTCTTAATGTTCCACATCCTATAACTTCTTGCTTCACAGCATATCCATACACAGGGACACATTTGTGGCTGCCAGGAACTTATTTTGTGGTGAAACTCCTGCTGCCTCACATTTATTGGTATTCTATTTGCTATCATTGTGGAAAACACATTGATCTAACCTGCACTTGTTGATTGGTTACTTTAAAGCTTTACTCTAGTAATCGAGTTCTTTGAATAATCCAGGAACCAATTCAGAATCTGCACTTAGCTTCACCAACCAAAGAAGATGAGAGAGACGCATCTGGCAAAGAGAATCTGTTGGAATCAGAACTCAGTCCTCTTCGAGAAGCTCTATCTCCGATAACCTCAAATGCAAAACCAAACTCAGCAGATGGGTGCTCTACAATTCTCAAGCCGATGACCCCAAAAACACCTATGATTTCTGCAAACGCTGAGAATATGCAGATGAATGGCACATGCCTGAAGTTTAATGCTTGGAGCACTAATGTGAAGGTACGAATCAATATTTTCCAAAACAAGTGCTATTCTCTTGACAAGAACTAGGGATCTGATCCTTTTTTGCACAGACTTCTCTCATAGGAGAGTATATTCACTTCTTGAATACAGCAAACAGGTAAGAATAATCTCCATTCTTAGACTCTTCGGAACCCTTAGGAGAAGACAAGAACTAACTTCATCGTTTGTCTATTTTTTGAACACACAGAGAAGAGCTAATGGAGTTGAAGGTAAAAAACTACATGTGAACAAACTCAAATAGTCACAATGAATTCACAAAATATATTTTGGTTTAACTTCACATGACTCTGTTTCATATCTCTCTTTTTTTCTTTCTTTTTTTACAGGGAATTGGACAGAAGATGGCTGAGTACATTATTGAACTCAGAGAAACAAGCCCTCTAAAATCGGTATGACATTCACTCTTCTACCTGGAAAGTTTGCGCATGAGAGCCAAACTTAAAACTCTCATTCATCTACTGAACAACTATTTTTTTAATATTCAACAGCTTGCTGACATGGAGAAGCTGGGTTTCACCTCAAGACAGGTACATAACTTGTTCAAAAGAGCCACAGAAGGGATTTTTGAAAAGCCAGTTTCTGCTACAACAACACCTTAGTTGTTATGTCTCTAGCGAACAACAACACTAGTTGGTTTTCTTTCAGAACTTGTGTTAGTAGTTTCGTTATGATTGTATGTTCTTGTCTACCTAAGCTTTTATAACAGGAGGGACATGGCTTGATCTTAATTGTGTTCCGACTGAAACATAAGACTCAGGACCATAATATTTTTGGCTCATATATAGTCACAAAGATAAAACTTACAGAGATATCTCATGACCAAACCATAAAACAGACACAGAAGAACAAGACTCACCTCCGCCGGAGAAATCAGCCATTATTACAACATAACAAAGACCAAACATAACATAAGGTTTATTGTAGACTCTTGGGGGTTTATGTGGTTCTTCATTTGCAGGTGCAAGGGTTGCACTTGCAGTCAGATCCGCATTTGCAGGCATCGTTCTCGGCAACGAAAGTCTCGCCGGAAGCCTCGAACTGAGAGTTCATCGCCGGAGCAACGCCGAGGACAAGAGTCTCGGTGGTGGTAGTCTCGCCGGAGAAGCCCAAGTCTGGGTACATTTTGCAACTGCACAAAGCCCAAAACGTCAAACTTTAATAAAAGTTAAATATCAAAACACCAATAGTGACACACATGACCACTGCTTCTAGAGAGAACAAAAATAGAAAGAAAGGTGATAAGAGTCGAGAGTTTACCCTCCGCATCCAACGCACTTGCAGCCAGCTCCGCAACCACAGTTTCCTCCACAGCAAGACATTTTTCTCTAGTAAAAATTACGAAGAAGATTTTAATTTGCCGATGAAGTTTTTTAAACAATTAGTGAATGAAACTAAATCCTCGAGGTGACTCCATTTTTATAGGCTCGACAAGAAAGTATAAACCGTCCACTTGTCACCATCTTGATCCACTCTTATCCCACCTAAATAAACTTTCCATACACACATACGTAATTGAACTTTGGGAATGGAGTTGATTTGCACACAAAACACACAACTAAAATAATCAGTAAAGACAAAAATTCCTGAATTCTTTACTACAAAAGTTAAAGTATACTCTTTCAAAATATTAGGTTTTAGGCTAGTATACAACTATTAATAATTTTGGTTTTACCTAAAAAATAAAAATATTCAGTCAATTACAAAATAGACTACAAAATGTTATTGGTTATACAATTTTTTTAAAAGTTAAAATTTATATTGAAATATGAAAATATCTTTAATTTTTACTTTTGAAACATAAAAAAAATCTTAAACATCATATATATTTGAGATGGAAGGGAATAACTAGGGGAAATTCATGTATTCATCATTAATTATGTGGTGGTTATAGATATAGTAATGGGTTTAGTCTTGTTCACTTGCTCAGGATTTGGTATCAGTTTAGAATAGAATTACTTTGGTTGAAACAAAAAAGATAGTCGCTAAAACAAGAGGTTGCAAAAGTAAAGTAGGGTTCCAAAGTTTGCCTTAGAGAGACATAAGTCAAATTGAAGTGAAAGTTGTGAAGAAAACGATAAGGCAACTTGGTTGAGAGTGGGTCCATTGTCGACCTTGTCCGTTGTATGTGGGTATTCGATTCGAATCTCTCTTTTTGAAACACTTTTTCAAAATATCGATCTGTTTAAACTTAGGAGAACCATCCATATGGGAATAATGCAGTGTCGATAAGTCTAATCCCTACAAAAAGTTTAAAGAGAGTGAAGAAAAAGAAAAAAAAAAAACACGTAGTATTGGTGAGGGGCTGTGTTGGGGCATGTATGTAAGTTAAACTAATCTCTAGTTTGAGTCTTTCTTTCGTGACATATGATATGACTAAATCTTACTGTGTTTGTTGGTCTCCAGAAACTCGTAAACCCTATATGGAACTAGAACTACAATTCCGAGTCAGTAGCAAAAAAGAAAAACTAGCAAAGATTAGTTAAGATGAATGTTTTTTGTATTCAATTCATATGGAGGAAATAGATAACGGAAAATAATATATACAAACTGTAATTTCCTTGTGAGAATTACAAAAACAATTCCAAAAAGTTACAAAAATTCTCGCCCACCGTGGGGCTCGAACCCACGACCACAAGGTTAAGAGCCTTGCGCTCTACCAACTGAGCTAGACGGGCTATTGTTAATTGGTATATCTATACTAATTACATTATGTATTATAAAAATAACATACAAACACATGTTTTCTCTTTTATGAATCTTTAACTCCAAGCAAAAGAACAACAACAACCCAAAAAGAAGAGAAAAATGAAGAAATTATTCGAGTACTTAACCGAATACAAGCAGTTCTTCAAGAAGCTCCTCGAAGATCAAATCCTCAACTTCAATTCCAACACACTCACTTTCAAACTGCAAATCCATCCACCCATCATCTCTCCTCAAATCTCTACTCATAATATCATCAAATGACTGCTCATCGTGTGGCTTGTAATGCAAGTAACCGTTTATTCTAACCCAAACATCTTTCAAAACACTTCCCACTAGCATTGGATGGATTCTACATAGGGGTGATAATGGTTTGGGACAGTAATGGTAAGACCTTTCGTAGATTTCGATTAGTACCTCGTTGATTAGATCAAAGAGAAGCAAGTGGTTGCAGTTACCACCTTCCTCTTCTTCTTCATCATCGTTTCTTGAACATTCTGGATCTTGAATCATAGATCCTGTTGTTGTTGTAGTCATTTCTTCGTAGACTAATGGATCTAGCGGCTGGTAATCTAACTGCCACATTGAGAGAGATTCAGGTGCGCTGAAACCAGAGATCTCGAGAATGTCTCTTACATATTTGAACTTCATTTTATCTTGTGCTTCTATCTGAAGGTATTCGTCTATGTCTGCTGCTGTTATGCTTTCTAACTGTTTGCTTGTTGCACAAGTCTGCGTATCCGGATCCTGTTGTACCTCCAAATCTGTAAGAATAAAAAAGTTGGTCATTGTCAAAAAAAGAAACAAGAGAAAGTCAATGTGATCAAAATAACTAACTAATGTTGAAGATACCTCGTGGGATGTGAGATTGAGAAGCATTTTCATCAAAAGTAGGATAGTCTCCAGATGATTCATACAAAGATTGATGTTCATCAGGTTCAACATCAAGCCTACAGGTTTCTCTGTCTTGTTCTGTCTCATCAGAAGACGGATCATCTGTAGTCTCTGGCATTTCGTGTTCTGAAGACTGGAAGTGATCTTCAGAGAATTCTGAAATGTCGTCCAGACCATCTTGTTCTTGCTCCATTGATCTACTTGAAGTTGTGAACTGGTCAGGAAGGTCCTCACTCTTCAAAGCATAAGGAGACTTCGTTTCAGGTAATGAAAGAATCCTTCCCAAGAATTTAGGAACTATCTTACAAGACAACGCCGGTTCCTCAGACTCCACCTTCGATTTTTCTTTAGTACTGTTGCTCTTTTGGAAGTTCTTTTCATACAGCTGAAGATATCTATCAACCGATCCACACAGAGACGATGTTCTTCTTATTTGCTTTGGTTTTGCGCCTTCCTCTTTACTGCTCTTAGTAGAAGAACAGTGAAACAAGATGTCTTTTCTCAAATCTTTGGAGAACCCGTACTTTCTAGGTACTTTGTCTAAGACAGCATCCATAGTGATACGGTGTTTTTCGTTCTTGTTCTCGTTAATGACATGCTTTATCTTCTGTCTTAGATCCTTGAAACGTTTGATCACCACTTGGTTCTTTCCTCTCTTCCTCGTGTAATCAGAACCAGATGAATCTTCATCAGCAGATTTCTCAACAGATTCGTTAAACTTCTGTATCACATCTTCTCTGTGTTCTACAGCTATGTAAGGAGATGTTGGTACATTACTATGATCACCATGATGAGTAGGAAAAGATCCGGCTCTAGTCATGGTTTTAGAGCTAAAAGATTGTTCTCTCTGGAAATGCCTGGCTAGTGGAGAACCAGGATCCTGCAAAACTTTTAACAAGAAGTTTCTATTCATGTGTATCAGATTGAGAGCATCAAGACATGCTTTTGACTGTGTAGGCGATGTATCATCCTCATTCTCAGATACTTCCTTAGTATGTCTCAAATTTGGATCAAACCAAGCTTCCTCCTTCTTCTTGGAATCACTTTCATCAACTGGGGTGTTCTCTAACCTAAACTCTTCGCTGTCACTGTAGCTTGATTCCTCGGACATGAGGTAAAGCGGATTCAAGGAACCAGTGGAGGGTGAAATGGCAATAGCCTTGTTAAAGACATGGTCACCGTTTGAGGAATCCTTGTTAGAAGATTCTACTTCACTCAATGACTCCTTCTCTTTTGGGTTTGATTGGACAGGATAAGTAGAACTTCTGTGGTGACGACTTTTCCTCTTAGACTTGTCCTCTATTACAAGTGATTTAATCAAAGCTTTCACAGACCTTTTGATCTCAGAATGTGTTCTTCTCCGCTTCTCTTCTGAATTGAGATTCTTGGACTTGTTCTCTGAACTATGATGCTTTTTTGGCTTCTCCCCTGAGTTGGACTCTTTGGACTTTACTGCAGAAGAAGTAGGCTTCTTTGGTCTTTTCCCAGAGCCCTGAAGCAATGACACCAATGGGTGAGAAGCTGCGTTTATGGTTCAAGTAACTTTAATTATGCTAAACCAATGACTTACTATATTTGATTTATCATCATCCACCTTGCTCTTATTAGATACGGGAATAACATCTGGTGATGTAACTGTGTTATTTACTTCGCCTTTTGTTCCTAAAAGCAGAAAAACATGTATGGGAAATGTTACAGATATAACCAGGGCACTATTAGTTTCAAATGCTCATTGAGGTTATAAAAATGGAAATATATAGATAGGAACTAAGAAAACGAAACAGAAGCAATAGCATGCTTTGTTACTTATCTAATAGTAATATCGCTTCATGCAAATCCAACTTAACCAAGGGGGCACGAGCAAAAGGAGATTGAGAAGTGAGAGTCAAGTTTTGTTACCAGAAGAAGCAGTACGTCTAGCACCACCAAGAGGACGTTTGTGAGGAAGACGTTTCTTGATGTAACGCCAATGGTTGTGCTTAAGAATATCAAAGAGTCCCCACATGAATCCAGGATGGTTCTGGATTGGGGAGCATGTCACTTTCTGCCGCAAGTTCTTCCCCATTGTTTGAGTTGTTGTGATCTTTACAAAAAAAAAACGTAATCCAGCTCCCAAAAGTTTATCAAAACCTGAAAGCAAGATAGAAATATAAAACGATACAACGCATCAAAATGTAACTCGTAATGAGATAAGCATGTTCCCAAATAAAATGAAATGAAAACTCTCAAAAATGTAATCGCCTGCGCACATAATCAGAGATAATATGGATTTTTAAACTCTTCTAAATCAAAAGATCCGATACGATGATCGAATCATATATTATGATGAAAAACAAATTATCTGATATTACGAGGCATTTGAATCACCAAACTAAATAAAAATATAAACGAGGAAAATGTCGTTACATTGGGGAATGTAATTAGGATTTGGTGTGGAGCATCTTCTCGGTCGTCATTGCCATTGGCGCGGGAGAGACAAGACAGAGAGAGGAAGATTAAAACGACGGAAGAGACAGAGACCGGAAGCGTGCGTAACATGAACTTTTGAGAATAACTTAATTTTATATTTTATTTAAATATATATGTAAAACAGATAACCCCCACCATCATATACTATTTGGCCCATCTTTAAGCCCAGTAAGGTTTAAGGCCTTTTAAGTAGCAACTGAATATTATGAGACTCAAAAGACATGCAAATAAAACCTCTGGATACCAGCCTCATCTAAAGAGCACTAACCAACCTTCTGTGTCCCTACCAAATAAACCTCTGGATACCAGCCTCATGGCTCCACTTGAATGGTCTGAACAAGAACATTCCCATTGTGATTACATTGACACATACAAAAATCGTTCCAGTGAGAAGCCAAGTGGTGGTGCAACCTCTGTTTCTGACACTCGAGTGAAGCATGAAGATATAAAACGGAATGGTGTAATATCTGAACTCGATCAGTGGTGTAGGAACAAGAACTGCACATGTCGCTAAAAAATATACCAACACCCACATCTTCCTTCTAGTTTTTGCTACAAGATTGAGAAAGAACCAAAATGTTAAATTCACAATTCAAAAGAAGGGAGAATAAAAAGTCACACTACACATAATGGTTGAAACATACCTAATAAAGAGAGGATTGAGAACCAGGAATAGATGTAAACCGGGACTAACATGTACTTCATCAACCAATGTGCGTTGATAATTTTCCTCCAAAGATAGAAAGGATAGTGGCGATTATCAGCTAGAAGATAAGGATGAGCCAAGCTGCAAATAGTTTTCAGAAACAAAAGAAAAAAAAAACAGAGAATGAGAGTTTGTAGTAGAAAACCTTAGGGAGGTGTGAAGAAACTGAACCTGAAAAAGTGTACAGAGACAGAACCGGCTATTAGAGCGACAAGAGTTAGTACAAGACTCAGTGGCCAATTTCGACGGAGCTCTTGGAGCAGATTTTTCAGTTGAACTACAGACAAGTGTAGGGGAGCAGTAAAAAGTGCAGAGACGAGGCTAAAATACATTATCTGCGCAAAATGTGGTGAAACTACATGAGCCTCTTTTGCACCTGCCATTCAGAATTGACGGATTAGTGAACAACAGAGACATGACTTTCCATTTACAAAAACACACATACAGATGCAATCATAAATGACAAGAGAGAAAGAAAAAAGATCTCCATACCTAGGACTATACCACCGTTCCAGAGGATAAAAATGCCAAAGGCTACCACAACCGCGATAAAAGGGCTAAATGTGACCAAAAGTTTCCACTTCATACTCCAAGATGTTGAGATTACAACATAAACATCATTGACTAAGCCTGCAATGGTTTTTAATCAACCGATATGCACAAAAGACCCTTATAGAAAACATTTATGCTTAAGGTTTGAGAAAGGCAATATACCTGAAGTATCCTCTCTAGAAGCAATAGATTTACCATCGTCAAAACGATCCAAGCTTCGATCAGGTTTTCTTTTTCTAAGATTTGATCTCAGAGTTTCTTCTTTCCTATCAATGGATGACTGATGCAAATCTTGATTTACATTTTGGTTTTCCTTTTGCCTAGGTGAGTCAAGAGTGAAGTCTAGAACACCTGAGCAAGCAACGAACAGCATCCAGACTACATTTGTTTGTCTGATCAAAATTGCTAAAACACCAAACTGCAAGTATAAAGAAGAATATAAACAATTCACAAACGTATTTGTGATTCAAACAACAATACAAAAAAAAAAGTTGCTTCAAAGGACTTACCAAAGCACTGAGGAAATATCGTCTTCTCAAACATGCGAGGTACATGGCAAGAAAAGCGGTTAGAGACGCAACATCTGTATAGTAGAGGAAAGTGAAGAACCAGTGAAGAGGGTAAAGAGAGATGACCAAAGCCATCAAATTTGCTTTTCCATCACTGAGATTCGGCCCCAGGAATCTGATAATCTCATACACTAGAACACCGCACAATATTGCAAAGACAGCATTAGTAGAGCGCAAGAGAGACGTCGAACAAGCTTCTGAGAATGACGAAGAAGTAGTTCCCATCACTAACATTCCTGGAAACAAAGAAGCAACATGTGCTAGTGAAAGATAGTACCTGCACACACAAAACAAAAAAAAGTATTTGAATCAACATTTCCACTTCAGAAAGATTCAAACTTGAAATTATTTTACAAAATTTCTCTGCATAGTAGTAACAGGTTCAGATAATGAGGCAGTAACAACACACATTGGCATCAAAGGACACACTGAAACATTCAAGACTCTAATAGGTAACTACTTAAAGAATGTGAATAAGAGAGGGATGAGCATTACAATCCAGGTGGGGTAGTGATCATAGGATCCCAGCTCCTGAAATTCCCATTGCAGTATTGCTGAGCCTGAGGCACATGGAATATCTCGTCCTGCAAAAAAACACTCACAGATGCAGCACTAATCATAGACAAAACTAAAAAGAGAGTTTTGTTGAAAAGGATATTGCTTTATGTTACCATGTAGGGTTCTGGAACAATGTAGTTGACGATCATCGACATGGGAATCACCCACATGCTCGTCATTGCAGCAACCGCTAACTTCCCCATTTTCCTTTCTCCAAAATTAAAACTAATCAGATCCAAAACCACCCAACAAGCTACTTGAGTGGTTACATCTGCGGATCAATCATGGATCTTCGTGCTTCGAATTGAGCCAGCTGAAGGCGGTGAGATTTCGATCGACGACAGAGAAGGAAGAGTCAATGGAAGTCAACGTTAAATTGGGCTGTGCTACTTCTATAGGCTAAAGCCTATATCATTTGGGGACCATAAAGCCCATAAATGTTATATAACATTTTTATTATTGTTATATTTTAACGAAACTCCATAATTTATTTAAACAAAATAATGAGTTTAGGCGGTCTATTGAATCTCATATTACTGTAATGAGTTTTTAAATGATTGTAACTGAATCTGAGAATTTGATGTGATTTTTGTTAAACAACTTTAGAAACTTATCTAAAACTAAAAGGTTTGAATTCTTGTACTTAACAAACTATTTCAAATACTCTAAAAACACTTAAAGTAATCTAAAATTTCTAACTTAATGTTTTTAATAACAGTAAATTTTAGAATGTTTTATGAAATAATAAGTTTAATAATACTAAATTTTAAAGTGTTTTTTTCTAAATCCATGTCTAAATAACAATGGAATTGTCATTTTAAATTAAATCACTCCAAACTCCTAGTTAAAAACACCAACATAAAATTCTATAAATTAATAATTTTAAATTATATTATTTTATGAAATTATAAAATCATTTTATATTTTGTATATATATTTCTAAAAAATAAAATATTTCATTTCACATTTTATCTATCAATTTAATTTGATGAATTCAACTTTCATATTATATTATTCAGTTAGTGAATATATATGAAATATGAATTTTGATGAGTTTTAGAATTAATTTTACTAAATACTATCAAAATATTTTAAAGTGTAAGAAAGAGTAGAAATGGACTGTACTGTTAATGTAAAACAAACAACACAATGTTTTGTTATACTTATATAAACTGCATATATATAAATTATCAATTTATGATTTAATAAAATATTGTATTTATATATAGGAACTGTCATCAAAATAATGTTTTTTTTGTTTTATCTATTAGTAACATGTTTTGAAACGCTGTCCTTCAGAACTGATAAAATTTATTAATTTATCAGATACTAATTTATAAAAAAATTACTTAGCTTCAGCTATATTATAAGCGGAATTAAAGTTTTAACATTACAAAAATGGGTGGCCATTATTATTAATTTTTAAAGAGGATCAAGACTAAGCATGTCCTACACAAATGGACAAGAAAGCTGTCTGGGTGGCCTTGAGAATATACACTGCAAAGTGACTTTTATCAAACGATGAGGGAATCCCAAATGAAAGCTTTTAAGATTGAAAGCACTTAATTAAGCAGAGTCTCTGACCCAGATCCCAAATCATCATTATCTAATTTAATACTTTATGTTTTTGACTTTAATTTATGTATATTAGTGATTTTGAGTAAAACTCCATATAGATAAGCTAGTTGTTTCTGCTTTTTTTTACAAATGGAGAACGAGATTGACGTAGAGGTAGCACTAAAACATAATCATTAGTTCATATGGTATACAAGTTCTAACAGATTTTGTTATTTATGACATCAAATCACAGTTTTTTTTAAAACTGCGAGAAGTTTACAGTTTAGTTAGCTAATCAGCAGACAAATGAAAAACTTGCATAGCAATAACAACGATTATCAAACCGAAAAATATGAAACAACTTCAATTGATACGTTACAAAAATGCAGTGCGGGACAGCTTGGAGATTAGAACTTTGCTAAATGGAGTAATTTCCTCAGTATCTTACTTAAAATGATTATTTGATAAAGGGGGGTTTTTAAATTACTCGTTCATGTGTTATTGGTGATGATCATTAGGTGGCGTGGGTAGAACCAAGAAAAAGAGATGGTCCCAAAATTTGCATGTGGAATTTGATTCAAATATGTCTAAGCAGCATCGGGTGATGTCATAAAGTATCTCAATTGTTTTTCTATATAAAAAGAGAGAAATCACTTATATAAGTTTAATATATAATGTTACTTGATGAATTGTTATTAATACTCGAGTTGCTCTTGATTTTTTTTAAAAATCAGTATGAATTAAAAAGGAACCCGGATTATAGAATTTTTTTTCGGATTATAGAATTTGTTAGTGATATTTAATTGTTAGAGTTATGAAAAAAATGCATATAAGTTTCTCTTTTTGTAAATGATATACACATAAAGTCTTATTTTAGCTTGTTAGTGAACTACAAATGTAAAGACGAAAGCTGTTGCGTATTGCTTTGTAATAGTTTGTATATTTCTATTGTAACAAATTGTGATTATTTTCAGATTGTTCAAATTGTTGGGAAGACATTTTTTAGTAGTTCATGTTTTGCAACTCTCTCTCTCTCTCTCTCCTGATATACTAATACTATATAGTGATCATATAGATTTGTACTTCAAATTAATAACTTCTTCTGTCAATTCCCATTAATATTTAAACCTTATTAAGATATGATAAGAATCAAATAACAAAACTTGAAAGATGGAGGGCATGATGATCAACCATGTGCGTAGTCATCGCCACCACATGTCTTTTTTTTTTTTGCCACCACATGTCTTAGTAGCCAATCTTTCATTATCCCTCGTTAATTCAATTAATCCACTCACTTAATCCATACATAACTAACTCCCTACTATTATATCATAACTTACATCTTTATTGATAATTTTATTGTCATTATATTATGAAGTGTGGCATTGGTGGTTGTCGTTTAGAGAGGTGTGGCAAGTTTACCAAATCTATGGTGGTTCAATTCTGGATGAGGAATCCAAAGTTATAATTTTCAACGAGTAACAAGAATACATTTAATTTATAAACAATTCCATATATATACATATATTCAATTTTTATGAAACAACAACTATAACAACAGTAATTAAAATTGAGTTTCATTATATTTTGTTCAAAAGTGTGTTTTTGTATCACTTTTAATATTGATTTCAAATGTATACCATCTTTACAAAGTTATTTAGAGCTAAGAGTGTTATGCAACATTTTTCCAAAATAGAAATAAAATAAAATAAAATATTAACTTTCTCGTGTTTGATACTAAGAAGGAACAAAGACAACTTGACAAGTATCAGCAATTTAATTAGTTTGAAGTCAATAATTAGTAGGTGCTTCATTGCTTGCGTGCACGATAAAGGAAGCATTGTCCCTTTTTCTCACGATGTCATTTTTTTTCTTTTTCATGATATCGGCCAAAAAAAAATTGTTAAGACATTGTCTGACGAAGCATGAGAACCTTAAACATTGAAGTTTTTTTTTTGTCGTAAACACAGAAGTTCAAAATGTATCTTGAGGTCCCATGCAAGGCAAAGGCACGTGCGTCTGATTTGCATCAAAGTTTGTGGAGACATTTTTTACCTCTCAGTTTTCTGTCCGGACGATATTCATTTAATTTATAATAATGCAAAAATGCTCAAGTCAAAATAGAAGAAAGATGGTTTGCTTTTTAATACATAGTGTACTACTTATTTATCAATATCGCTGTTTTTTTTCACAAAGAAAATCACAGTTCTTTAAGAATCCAGACTAATCAAATCAGTAATTTTCTTTGACCAAAAATCATTGAAAAAATTGCATGCCCTTATATATATACTAGTACATTTTGAAGAAACTAAGCAGTATTGATGAGTGAGTGGCAAAACTAACAACTATCTGAAAGTTTAATTATTGCATGAAAAAAATTATTAGTTATTTGCTAAACTTCAATATACAAAAGTAAGAGTTAAAAACTTCTATTCTCTTTGATAATATATACTGATGCTACAAAGGAAAGGTTAGATTTATAATACATTAACTCACATATGGTTCTTTTGAACTTTTGATATATGGATACATATATCTTGATTAAATATGTTGCACCGAGCTCAGGTTCTAAGAATTAAATTGTGGTAGTTTAGTGAACAATTCCCTATTAGTTTAAATAAACAATTATTTATCATTAACAATTCTCTTTCTAGCTAAAAAAAAAAGCTATTTCTAGCTTCATGCAAAATTCGCAAAGCGATAGCATGATGTACATAATAATGGGCATATAATACACCAAGAAAATGAAATAAATTAGCTTTCAGACTAAAAACAAATAAACTAAAGTTTTTTAATTGTATCCCGCCACTTGGGAGACAGATCACTAGTTAGTTGAAATGGTGGCTTTCAAGTTTGGGATCCAACGCACGTAATCTCTCCTTTTTTTCTCTCTTTCTCTCACCTTGATTTTTCTTTCTTCTCTCTCTAAAATTCTCCTAATGGCAGAGATCAACTGCGTCAAGGAGATTCAAGAAGAAGATGTAGATAAGAACCGGTTGGCGACTCGACCAGAACTGGATCTTCCTGACCACGAAGAGCAAACGGTCAACGAAGAGGATGGGTGCAAGACTCCAACATCGTCTGCTCACAAGATTCCAGCGGCGTTGTGCCCACCAGCTCCCATGAAACCGAAACCAAACCGATCTTCCGGGATGAAAAGAAAATTGATGCCGGTTAATGCTGTTAACCGTATACCCATTGACTTGAGCCGTGAGATCGAGATGTTCTTTCAGGGGCTGGACCGCAGGGTCAAGAAGTCACGGAAACAACAATAAGAAGAAGACCAAGATTACTGATCGTTTCTAATTTTTATAACTGTGTGGTGGTAATTGATAATCCTTTGAATCTTTCCTTCATTTTTCTATCTCTTTTATGATTTTCTGTATAATATAAGTGGCATGCTGATAGCAATAAAACTAAGATCACATTACGCATCCTTTAATTTTGATAAAGTCGCAATCTCATTATATCATAGTTTTTCAACAGCAATTTACGTTTTCTATAACATCTTTGATTTTTTTCTTAATATATTATCTACAGAGGGTGTAGAAACTACTATATATTAGTGATCTTCATTTTATTTATGATTAACTTAGTCAAAGCAAACCATACAATCTATAAGAAAATTGTAGTTTAGCACCACATACTTTTGTCTATATATGCCTTTCTAGAAAATTAAAATTAAATAAGAAAAGCATGAATCCATAAATATTATCTGAAGTTTGTCTGTAAACAGAATATATATATATATATATATATATATATATCTGAAAATGACCTATTCCCAAAATATTATCTTAAGTTATTCCTAGTTTTTATTGCTGATTTATTAACACCACAAAGATTCAATACACCAAAAACACATTCATATATACAACAATGGGTTTCCCCAAAAAACTTGAGAATATATTTGGTAATTTGTATAATGTCATTTTATATTTCCTGACTCAGATTTTTATTAGATTATTTTATAACATATTAAAGTGTGTTTCCCTGTGAAAATCATATGATTTCTCTTTTTTATATAAAATCATATAGTTTTATGATATTATTAAATAAAGTAAATTAATTATATATTTTTCTTAATTTTTTAAATTATAAATATAAATATTCTAATAAAAGCTTCATATGAGAGCATTGAACAAAAAACATTTGGAGAGCATTTTAGCATTTGATAAATATTTTTCTAATTTTTTTTTTACCAAATATTGATTAGATAATAAAAAGCATGATGTTTATGCTAATGCTCTACCAATCAAGATCTAAGAATTTTTCTTTTTCTGGATCATGCTTCCTTCTTTGCGCACATCTTGTTATGATCGATGAATTGATCAAATTTTATACTTTAATCTATGTGTGTGTGCCATTAATCTATACCGGGTTAAGTTACACATCAACCAAGAAGGATAAATTAAAAAAAAAATAGATAGTACTAATACATATATGCTTCTACTTTCATGAATGAAAATATCAAACTGTTCTGAACAGAATATAATACATTAGCATTAATTAAAAGAAGTAATCGGTTTAGGTCGCTCATAAGCGGGGCAAAATGGCCAAAACCTTCCATTAATCGTCTAATTATGAAAATGTTTACAAAATGGGCCTTACATAAACATCTGATTACGATATGGGCCACTATGAAAAAGTAAAGTTCATGAGCTTCAATATGGGCTACTTCTCAAATCTGCATAAATATACATACGAGTTGTGAATCGTCGGATCATGAGAGATCACGGATCCGCCGTTGATAATGTTAAGGGGGGTCCCTTGTTTCTCTCCGTTCCACTTGTCTCTCCCTCCAAAACAATCACACAAGTCTTAAGACGAAAACAAAATTTCGAATTTCAATCTGGAGATTTCTGAAACCGATGTATAGCTATGGCGGCGAATCCAGGAGGCGCGAATGGAAAACTGGAACGGAAGAAGACGATGATGATGAATTGGGCAGGGTTAGGCGAGGTTGAAGATGATGACGATAACTTTTTCGAGAGCTCTAATCGTCTCTCCACCGTTGTGCCTGTGGATTTGGCATCTTCTTCGGACGAGGAGGAAGGTGAGTTCGATGATTGCCGGATCTCCTTTTCCTCTTCCGCCTCTCGTGCTGCTCCTGAGCCGGTTATGTCGCCGGATTTCGATATCTGGATGGCGGCGCCGGGATCTATCACTGAGCGTCGTCGTAGGCTCCGTGATGGAATGGGGCTTGAGTCGAAGAAGAGTATGCTCGGATCTATCTCGATCCAACGCATCAGCAAACCTACGGCTATAGAGATCGTAGGAAGCGGCGTTATTGAAGCGAAAGTTGAGGAGCCGGATCATACTCCTCCCGTGGATCAACGGCTTCATCCATCTCCACCGATGTCGGTTCTGATTGTACGGTCCAGATCTGATTCCGATATCGAAGCCACTTCTGCTGAGAAACTACGAAAAGAGGAAATGTTAGGGAAAACGTCGAAATCGCGTCTCACGAGAACAGCGTCTGCGATTGGAGCTCCGCGTGCGAGAGTCTGTCCCCACTTCACCCAAACGCAAGCCTCGCCGTCGGACGCACCCAAACGCAGTGGCGTGAAGCTCTCTTCGGTAGTTTCCAATACTCAGTTCAGTGCCTTTTTCCTTATAAAGAATCTCGATACTGGCAAAGAGTTCATCGTGAAGGAGTACGGTGAGAACGGAACGTGGAATCGTCTCAGCGATCTTCAAACAGGTAAGCAATTGACAATGGAAGAGTTTGAGAAAAGCGTTGGATTCTCATCTATTGTTAAGGACCTTATGCGACGAGATAACGCCATTTCCACCATTGATCTTAGTAAATTTAATTCGTATGTGTCGAAGAGCTTGAGAGAAAGCAAGAAGAGAGGGGCTGCTTTTTTAAAGAACATAAAGGGTGTTGCTCATTCAATGAGCTCTAAGGCTGTAGAGAAAGACAAGGATCCTACTAGTACTCTGAGAGTAGTGGACCAACAGCAGGAGAAGAACAATGACGAAACGAATCAATGGGTGAAGGTTAGGCATTCAGGGAAGTCTTACAAAGAGCTCAGTGCTTTGCATTTGTGCCAAGAGATTCAAGCTCATCAAGGAGCTATTTGGACTATGAAGTTTAGTCCAGACTCGCATTTATTAGCAAGTGGAGGGGAGGATTGTTCTATTCATGTGTGGGAGGTTCAAGAATGTGAAATCTTGTCAACGAATGAAGGGAGCTTGACACCCATTCATCCTTCAATGTCTGGGGAAGGTGATGAGGCTGCAGAAGTGCCGCCGGAGAAGAAGAAAAAAGGGAAAGCTCCATCCACTAGAAAAGGAAATCAGATCCCAGATTATGTCCATCCGCCTGAAACTGTCTTCTCATTATCAGATAAACCCATATGCACTTTCACTGGCCATTTGGATGATGTTCTGGACCTGTCCTGGTCTCGGTCACAGGTTAGTTTATGCTCCTTTCTTGCCAACACTGATGCAAGCAGACATGGATTGTTATTTGATAAATTTAACCATGCTTTCTCATGCAGCTATTGCTTTCATCTTCCAAGGACAAAACAGTGCGGTTATGGGATATTGAAACTCAAAGCTGTCTTAAACTGTTTGCCCACAATGACTATGGTAAGAAAAGAAATGACCTTTTAATACTCACAATGCTAACTTTCATATTGTGTTTTTGGAGATTCATGCCTTACTTTCTGGTTTTCAGTTACTTGTGTACAATTTAATCCATTGGATGAAGATCACTTCATAAGTGGCTCACTTGATGCCAAGCTTCGTATATGGAGCGTATCAAATCGTCAAGTAGTGGAATGGACTGATCTAAATGAAATGGTTACTGCTGTTTGTTACACTCCTGATGGTCAGGTACATGATTCTCTTCACATAACATTCATATACTTGAAATTGATGACCTCGTACTGATATCTATGTGCTCTTTGGTACGTAGGCTGCATTTGTTGGTTCACATAAAGGGAATTGTCGGCTTTACAGTGCAGAGGGTATAGTGGCTAAGAACTTAGTCTATTTTGTATATGTTTAGTTATTAGCCTTGTACACTCTTCCTAACTTCTGTTAAAGTCTTCATTCTCTTTTGATTGATCAGACTGCAAGCTGGATCAAACGAACCATATTGATCTGCAAAACAAAAAGAAAGCTCAAGCTAAAAAGATCACAGCTTTCCAGGTTTCACTCCTTTTTTTTTCTTTCTGAATACCCTTTGTTGATGTTTCCTACTTACCTTTGAGTTTGCATGAACAGTTTTCGCCGATTAATCCATCAGAAGTGCTTGTAACTTCTGCTGATTCACGCATTCGGATTCTTGACGGTACTGAACTTGTTCAGAAGTTTAGAGGTATGTTATTGAAAACAGTTCATTCGTTTCTATGTCTTATCTCGCAAAGTAAATATTCTAAATCTCTTAATGATCCAAAAAAACAGGTTTCAAAAACACATGCAGCCAAATGACAGCATCTTACACACTAGATGCTAAACACATTGTCTGCGCAAGCGAAGACTCACAGGTTTACATGTGGAAACACGAGGAGCCACGAGTTGGAATAACCGGTAGAAAAACGATCGCCATGTGTACTTCTTTCGAAACCTTCCCTTGCAAAGATGTGTCTGTGGCAATACCTTGGCATGGCGTTGTAAAAGGCGAACCACCACCCACACAAACCCAACCGAAGAAAAACCCAAAGAAACCCTCAACCACCACTACACAAGAAAACACAACCACGGCTAAAAAACCCGGTCTCCCACCGTTACCTAAGAAAAACAATGACAGCACGGACGATGTAGCAACAGAAGAACATCAAGAAGATGAGGCCACGACGCATATTCCGCAAAATGAAACAGAGAACACTACTGGAGAGCCAATGAAGCCAGGGGATTCACCTTCTATATCGATCTCATCTAGGATATCTTCATG
Organism: Moricandia moricandioides; assembly: GCA_905132885.1. Taxonomy (NCBI): domain Eukaryota; kingdom Viridiplantae; phylum Streptophyta; class Magnoliopsida; order Brassicales; family Brassicaceae; genus Moricandia; species Moricandia moricandioides. The sequence goes on along the minus strand of CAJHQQ010000197.1, from coordinate 95,549 downwards.
GTCTTGGTTTGATGGTAGTGGCAGTCATGGAACTCATTTGGCTCAACCAACGGCTTGGGGAATGGTGATCGTTACAGCCACGATTGGTGGTCAAATCAGGGCTTACCAGAACTTCGGTTTGCCCCGCAGAGTCAGTCGTCAGGGTTCTCTGTTTTGACGCAATGTACATAACTTACCTGTATATTTTTATACAGCTCATAAGAAGTTCTTGTAGTCTTATTAACATATGGATACATCAAAGAAAGAAACTTTGGTATTAAAAGAGCTTCTCTATGTATAGAAGAGTTTCCCTAAAGTTTTTGAGTTTATTAAGAGAAAATCTTTACTGCTACTACATCATGAATCAGAAATTTTCTCATATGAAGCTTTGATGCATGCCCGGAAAATGGGCCACAAGGTTGTCCTACGCTGTCGACTCTCCTCTCTCTATCTGTTCATAGTGTGTTGCAGAAACCAAGTTTCGTCTGAGAGGCCTAACTAAATCAGAAAAGGCCCAACAAAATAGAAACAAGAAGCCCGTTTAATCAAAAACAGAATCTCGTGAAAAGAAGCTCTTCAAATTTTCTAAACCCTAAACCTCTGACTTCCTAACTCCTTTCTCGGCGCAATCAAACTCAGGTGCAGGTTAGAGTTATTCTATCGATGATGTTTCTTTGGATAATTAAAGAGTTAAAAAGGAAAACCATTTCGAGCTACTTGTCTACTAATTAACGTGTTCAATCTGGTTTAGTAACCAACATCTTGACCCCCGCTGTCATATAGTCTTTTATCATTGGGCCTACCTCGAGATTTATACAAATATTCGTTATAATGATGGTCTGCTAAATCGACGTTGATGTGCTTCAAAGTTGATAGTGTTTTTTTTTGTGAGCACTGAGGTAAGCAAAAACCACCCTAAATTTAATTTTATGTGATTATTTTATTTAAGTATGTGATTACAAATACAAATATTACAATGAGGCCTCGTGTGTTTTCTTAAGGACCAAGCAACTTTACATGGCCGTCATCATCATCCGTCACAATCATCTACTTATCGGCCACCATATCCTATCTTATTCAAAAGAACAAATTTTCAATCAGATATGACAGCATTTAAAACAAAACTAACACTATAATAATCATTTTAGTATTTACAACGGTAAAATAATTAGGGTTTAAATACGAGTATTTCGATATTTGCTTTCTTTCCCCACTCAAAGTGATTGTTATTATTATTAACCCTATACTCATGATTACAATGTAACTCACTGACTAATTGGTATCGCAAGAAAAACAAATCGAACTTTGCAACCAAGAAAAAGAGAGAAAGGAATGGAACATATATATATATATATATATATATGTGTGTGTGTGTGTATATACATATACTTGTGTTACGTCTGGTTTTTAGTTACTGGTCGAGTTAAAAAGGAAAGCATCTTGACGAATTCATTTTTTTTTTTTTTTTTTTTTTACTGGTCGAGTTAAAAAGGAAAGCATCTTGACGAATTCATATTTGATGTATAAATTTGAAAATGGTTGGTGGCTGTACCAGTCAAATAACACACATATATATATAATTCCGATCCAGTCTGACGTCAAATATGTTTTACGTAAAAGTGGTGAATAACCTAAGATCCTTCTTGACAGTGGGCAACGATAAGGACAAGTGAACAAAAGAAAACTTCTTTTACCAGTAAACAGAAAAACTAAAACAATATATATATATATATAAAGGAAAATCTAGGATGTACTAATTGATTATTCATATACATCGCATCGCATATTCAAGAACACTATTTTTTAAAGGAACTTATTAAAAAAAACTTTTGTTAAGTTGTCCTCATATCAACAAACAAACAAAAAGGTTAAATTCATGACTAAATTGAAGAACCCATATAAAAGTCTATTTAGTATGTGGACACAGGGCCGTGCCTGATAATTTCCGGCCCAGAAGCAAAAAACAAAAAATTGGCCCAAAATCTGATAAAATATGAAAAAAATTGAAAGGTGCAACTAAGTAGTTTGAACCTTAAACCTCTTAGAACAATATTTTTTTTCTTTACCAACAGAACTAGAGAAGAATTTGTATAATTATTGACCTCTAAAATAAAATATCTCGTATTGGCCCCAAAGCCAATGCTTGATCTGCTTAGTATCAAGCACGGCCCTGTGTGGACACGACACGAGAATGGTTATGTAATTAACTATGCTTATTGGAAGTAGTTTAAATCACTTATCATTAGGTTTTAAACAATTAAATGCTTAAATTAGGGGGAGATTAATTGTCAATGGTAGTGATAAGTGTAGGCGTAGGAGTTGCATAACGTTGTTAAGGAAATCGTCGACAATTTTACTTAGCCATATCAAAAAGCTACCAGATTGGGGACCCTCACTGTTTTTTTTGGGGGGGGGGGGGGTTGGCCAAAGATTTGTAATACGAAAAGTAATAATTAAAAATCGGTAGAGAGGACTCAGTAATACGGAAACTTCATTTTAGTATATAAAACTTTGACAGGACAATTAGATATTCATCACGTGTACTATATGGCTCAATGGATCATACGCTAGTAGGTATTCAAATAATTACTCACAAAGCACACAATCATACACATATATATTATATATATATATATATATATATAATGATTTCTCCTGTACCGTGAGACACATATATGTGGGTTTCACATTTTTCCACGTGAGTTGATATGTTATTTACTTACCTATTATATCCAAATTTGGACTAACATTATTCCGATTCGCTGGTCCGGCTTGTACCAAATTGTACTAGCTACGCTATGACTCCTGGTCAGTAGCCTATGACCGAATCTAAGACTTCAATGCGAATTAAAATATTCAAAATACGTATAGACGATAATATATACAATAATTACAACCCTTCGTTTGTTTATTTATCCTATGATTGACTGCACTAAGAACTTAAATTTAAGATCGAGACATATATACCTTCGTTTCCAATTTGTGGCATTGTATCACTGTAAGGTTATATATAGATATATCACCAATATATACTGTATTTTTGAAAAAAAAATGAAGTAACTTGCTTGCAATAGAAAACAAACAAATTTAACGTAAGATAATCTACCTAATTTCATTAACCTTTAAGAAGATAATAATGGTTCAATCATAAAAAGAGAAGAAGATATTAATAGTATTTTAAGCAAAAATATATATTAATAGTATGTGTTATATATTCTATTTGTTTTAAAATTAGATGATATTTAAATAAGTTTTTAAATTTTAAAATAGATGTAATTTTCATATTTTGATGTAATTTTTTAATTTTATCAAATATTGTGTAACCAATTTTTATTATAGTTTATTTTATAATTGGCTAAATAATTTATAATTAATATTTTAATAATATTTTTAAAATAAAAAAAATAGTTGTGCAGTATTTTAGGACATTAAGTATTTTGGAACGTAATGAGTATATTTAAAAACAATGATATTTTAGTAAATAGGAAAAATCAAACCGTAGACACACAATAATTCTGAAATTTTCATAAACATAATATAATTTGTTTGTAAATAAACAAAAATATTTGATGATGTATTTAAACAGTGAGTTGAGAAAAAAAAAAAAGAGTGAGTTTTGCTGTCAGTCATAGGCCTGGGACGTATTATCCGGGATCCGGATTCGATCCGAGATCCGTCCCGGATCCGCTCCGAAAATAGGATATCCGGAGTGCCCGGATCCGAATCCGGATAGTAAAATTTTTAAGTCCGGATATCCGGATCCCGATCCATGTTTTTAAAATATATTAAATTTTTAATTTTATTAATAATTATATTTGATATATTAGTATTTATACATAAAATATTTTTTTTAATATTATATTTAAATTTTACTAATATTATATGTCATATATATATTCATAAATTTTGTATAAATATTTAATTTATGTTTTATTTTTATTTTTTTTATATTTTAAAAATATTTTTTATTTATTTTTAATTATTTTTACGGATCCGGATTCGAATCCGGGTATCCGCGGGTATTACAATATCTAGACGGATATCCGAAGTCCGGATACCCGGAAGACGCGGATCCGGATCCGGATACTAAAGTCACGGATTCGGCGAATCCGGATCCGGATCCGAATATCCTAAAATACCTCGGATATCCGGTCCGTCCCACCCCTAGTGTAAGGAAAATAGAAGTAAGTTTGGCGCAAATTCTCACGCGTGTATCGAAACACGTGCAATTTGAAGATCGAATCTCTCGGTCCTTGCGTGAGGGTTCCACCTCTCTGACCGCACCGTTACTTTTGTCGCCTAGTGGTCCGTGTACTTCACAAGCCTCTTGCACTCTTCCAAGGCGCGTCGGTGTTTTTCTTTACTCATTGTTCCGACATTGATTCGGTCGTTGTTAGATTTCTTTGTCTCTTTTTACTCTATTCAAAAAATAATACTCCTATTTTCTCGTGTTTTTCTTTCTTTGACTGGTGTTCTCGAGTTTATGCTAGTTAATTAACTTCCATACTGTTTCAATTTTTTCCTTTCATTTTGATACGATAGATGAAATAATATGTGGTTCGAAGTTTGAACTCTTGATCCTTCGCACGTGATATTGTTAAACAACTAAACTCATGTTAATTACTCAATATGATTACTTAATTACCGGTTATTTCAACCAACTCAGTTCAATTCAAATAACGTCGTCAATAACTGTAACTGAAAATTCATTTCGTCGATAATCGCACCTGATTATAATTAACATACACATATTTCAATAAAGAGTATGGTCTACTTTATTTTTAGATTATTTCTGTATGATATTTTAAGTTCATTTAATTCCTTTTTGTCTAGTAGATGATTTTGACCCTTGTTATGGAAATTCCATGATTGATCTTCTAGTTAGAAGTCACCATTAGTCTAAAATCATACTAATTGATAACACATATCCAAATTACTAGTCTAGATGTATATATTGTTATCGTTAATAAGTTTACACTTTACAGTAGTACTAAACGAAACAAATTTTGAATACTTTGGCACATCGCACACATTATAATATTTAATCTTTTGTTTTCTTCGCTAAAAGACTTTTTGTGTGGACTAATCCAGTTTTGTCGTTGTCGATCGAAACTGATATGCATTATCGACGATCATGCATGCATTGTATCAAATTAGTCTAATGATATTGGCGTGTTGGTCTCCACTATATACGTGTATTTATATAAACACACTATAAAATATTATAATTATAGAAATATAAAGAAATATTTTTAGTATGCACTTAAAATTTAAAATTAAGCAGCACACAAAACTCTTCTCGGAAGTCAAAAGGAACAACCCTTTTGCAGACTAACAAAATCATTGTCCGTTAAACACTTCTAGTCTTATATACTATATATCAAAATAATCACCATGATTGATGGAGCTAATATACGATAACACAGTACACTCGTTCTAAAAACAGTTACGATCATTTTACCAATGTTGCCTTGGGCTAGTAGTTAGTATTTGGAGATAGTGTTATTGTGTCTCTACTCCAAGTCCTGTTGGAAAAAATACTTTGTCATTGATATTAGCGGCGGTTAGTCTCGGATTTAGAATAAAATAGTTGTGCGGATAGCTCGGACACTTCTTGTTAAAAAAACAATCATTTTACAATATTAAATAATTTATATACATGCAACTCCCGATATTTTTTGCTGAGTACATTAATATATACTTTTAGTGAATGATACACATGTCATAGAAACACTGTCTCATAGTATATATAATAAATTGACTACCTGTTACAAAATCGCTGAAAGTCCAACTCATCATAGGCTAATTATCATGATACCGAAATACAGCATATAAAACTCAATAATTTAATCTAATTATAATGTTGCAGTAATGCGCGTTAAATTGTAATTTTAGTTCAAATTATTTACAAGTTCAACTATACTATTAGTTAGATATTCAAATAGCTATCTTGTCTATGAAGTCTCAAATAGATTCTTCCTTGCTTTACATCAAAATCATCGTAAAGTCTTAACTAAAGCATTCCGTAAAAGACTCCATGATTTTAAAAATGGAATAATCATAAAACTATGCGGAACTTTGACAGATTTCATAAGCTTATAAAGATAGGAGAAATCTAATTTAATAGTTCATAAGGCATTAGACCCAAAATTTCATCAAGAAAACTTATATTGATCATGGTTCATATGACTTAAATGGATGATAAAATACTTACAAATAACCTAGAATATAATTGATTCTTTTCCTTGTGATGAATTTCATCGTTTTTAGGATGAAAATACAGAAACTTAAGTTTTTTTTTCTGAGAAACTTAAGATATTGTTTAGGATAATAATACAATAACTTCAACTTCTATTTTAGTTTCGTAACAGAATAAATAATGCTGGCAAATGTAATACTTGCAATTTTCTGTGGCATTTCCAACAAAAATGCATTTTGATATTCTGCTTTCTGTAGCTATTGATATATAGTTCGTGGTTATAGTCAAGGCGATAGACGTACTTTTTGATTTATGTTCAGCAATCTGAATTGGTTAGAGATTTGATAAAATAATAAACAGTAAGAAGACTGAACCTCATTCAATATTAAATAATAAATATAATGATAGAACATATTTAACTCATACAACCACTGTACTACTCGCATGTATGATCATATCCTCATACTTAAAATGAAAACCCTAATTTAAACCTGAAAATTAAAAACAACCAATAGAATCCAAATATCAAAACAAAACCCAAAACCAGTAGCTGTAGTGTAATATTTAAAGGACATACAAGATCGATCGATGTACTAACTTCCAACTAAGTACATAAGATCATAGAACACCCAGTAGAAAATAATAATATAAATCTCGTCATCACATAGTTCGATCCCAGCTGATTATTTGCTAGTAGAAGAAGAACTGAAGTTATTAGAGACATCACTCCAAGAACTAGTTGTTGCAGCTGCAGTTCCATGAATATTCCAAAGCTGTTGTTCGGTTCCAAAAAGTTGTCTAGACATGTTGAGTTGATTGTTACTATCTTCCATTTTCACTGAAGCTAATTGCGACGCAGTAGCCGCCGTGACCATAGCTGATGAAGCAGAAGAGGAAACAAGGTTATGAAAGATGTTCTTAGGTCGGTACTGACCCGACCCGGTGACTAATCCGTAACCCGTATTCTGCGGCTCCATGCCTGTTTGATTTTGATGATCAAAGGGATATAACCCGGAAGATGATGAACTGTCTAAACCACCTAGCAAAGGAAGTTGGTTATGAGGCGCCGGGAATCTCCACTGGTCAAAACCGGTCATAAGAGCCGACGCTCCTCCTCCTCCTCCTCCACTTCCCCCGCCTACATGATAAGAAGGAGCTGAAACAGTACCGTACTGTAAGGTGAAGTTGTCAGTGAAGTCTAAAGGAGGCATGAGCTTGAGAGGAGGCAAAGAGGATCCAAGTCCAAGTATGTTGCTGTTATGATCATGTCCGGGGATCAATCCGGCGTTGTAAGAAGATAGCAACGAGCTCAGAGAAGTCGACGAAGATGGTGGTCCCATCTGATTATTAGCCATGGCTCGGTGGTGGTATTGGTCGTTGCTTGTGGTGCTGTCTTGTGACTTACTGTTACCGCTACTGCTGCTACCACCGCCACCGCTGCTGTTTTTGGTTCTTTTGTTTCTACGGCAACCACCACCAACAGGTACGCTCCTTAGAGCGCCGCCACGTGTCCAGTAGCGGCGGCATGATTTGCAGAAGTGGCGAGGTTGAGTGAGACTGTAGTTGTTGAAGTAACAAAATTTGGTGTTGGTTGAGTCACATCTTGGACATTTCAAGGCTGTTTCAGGCAGTGGTATGTTGGCTAGTCTTGCCCTTTCCGCCATTGAACCTGGCCGTATTGATGCGCCAGGTCCCTCGGGGCCACCACCTCCTCCACCGTTACCGTTATGGTGAAGCGGTGGAGGCGTTTGTTGAGGTTGCGGTGGGAGGGGATGGTGAGGGAGGAACTGCTGGCTGATGTTGTTGTCTCCCGTGAATCCAGCGGTGGCTGTGATTGTTTGGTGCTAAAGAGAGGAAAAAAATGATTCAAAAACAACAAAAAGTTATTAAAATTTGTGAAAAAATAGTAAAGGAAAGAGAGAATTAATTTTATGAGTATATTCACATTCAACCACATATATACACAGATTAAAAGTGACAAAAGGAACAAGAATATTATTATCCTCTTTTCTTGTTTGTTTAATCAACTCTTATATATTTGTTTTCAATTGATTCTAGAGTACACGCATAAATTATATATAAAATCAAGAAATTCCAAATCAAGAACTTACTTGCTGTTGCCAGTTTGATGAATCAGGATAAGTAGGAAATGAAGAAAACACCATATTTGATCTTTTTTCTTTGATGATATCTTCCCTCTTTTAGTTTTTTCTTGTTTGTTTTGTTTGTTTTAGAGCAAATAAAGGAATTAAAGGTGGTTTTTTGGTGAAGGCTTATATGAGGAAGTGGAGAATTACGTCAATAAAAACAAAGAGAAGAGCTTTAGAGAGAGAGAAAAGAAGAGGAGAGGAGAGCTTAGAGAAAGAGAGTGACAAAGGTAAAGGAGTAACCTTTATTCATATATATACATATCCACATATACATAGGGAATATCTTTTGAATATTATATAAATTAAATACTGGTGAATAAAATAACATTTGAGTGTGTCCACTGTGTTATTATGAGGCTCTTTTCTGTTTTTATATACTATTTATTATGCGTACTTGCTTAGGGTTTTGGGAAGGTTGAAGAGAGAAGGGGGTGGGGGGTGTCTAATTGCTTAACTCATAAGTTTCTTTCTGATTCTCTCTTTCTAGCAATCCTGCTACTTCTTTACTGTGTGTGCTATATAACAATACTAATTTTAAATATTGTGTTATTTAAATAAAAATATAACTACTATTGGTTTTAGTTAAATCTTGTGCATATAAAAAGACCTAACGAAAATATCAATTAATGATAAAATATATCAATTTATGTAGTGAACTTTAGATAAATTGAACTGGCTCAAACTAACATGATAACCTTTGGATATATATAATATTTTGACAAATTGAAAGAGATGCTGCTCACTTATTTCAAGTAAAAACTACTTCGCGCCATCTGTTAACATATATATATATATATATTCACTGAAAGAGTTTTAAAATCAAAGGTGTTGAAGAAAATGTAGAGTAAATTCTTCTTCTGTATTTGTTTTTTGCAACCATGTAATGATGAATTTAATTCGTTCATATGTGCAAAAGGGGAATTTGGCATATTTACTTTGAAGAACTTTCGATAATTACATACACACAAGCATTGATCAATTAAGTAATTAAACATTTATATATCTTAACAAATCTAGTACTCTAATAACAAAAGGGGAAGGAAATGGCCCAACACTAACGACTAAAATAATACTAGAATTTAGACAGGATAACAAAGAATTTGAGAACGAGTAGATTAATTTATTTGAATTGCAATGATTAGTCATAAATATAGATATATACGATAATGTACTCCCTCCGTTTAAGTTCACATGATGTTTTAAGTAATTTTTGTTATTTATAATGGATAATATTTTTACATATATAGATAATTTTATTTTTATCATAAATTGTATAGTCAATTATATTTTTAATATTTATATTTATAATTAAATATTATATTTTAATATTACTTTTAGAAAAAAAATAAACTTCTTAATATATATACACTCATGTAAAATATCATATATTAATAAAAACTGAGAAAGTATGTATTAGTATTAATTATTCCAACATTCTTCCGAAATGTCCCAACAATTTTCGCTTTTCTTTCCCTCGAACCGCCGCGATGTCTCTCTTTTTTTTTTTTTTGCCTTTTCCAAGAAAGAAAGAGAAAAATCATTTGTTTATTTTTGCATGGGAATTGAGAGTTTTCATATAAAATGTGTCAGCCACGCGCCATTTAAGCGCGAAACGGGAGTTAAATTTTCTCATCTCCGTACCTAACCTTACCGTGAATTTAAAAGTTTGTGTGGACTATTTTAAAGCTCCGAGTACAAAGAAGAATATAGCCAATGCATTATCAAAACCCTCAGGTAAAAGTGTAAACCGAATCGGTTTTCTAATAGAAAAAGTAGACGAGGTTTCATTGGAAAAGGAAAAATTGGATAAACAAACATTTGATGTTGGCCTTATGAATCATAATTTTCCAGGCTCTCTCATATGACACTAAGCCAATGTTTATAGTATACCAATTAGATCACTTGTTGTTCTCCTTTCTTGAAGATTTGGAAGAGAAGCGAGTATGAATCAATTGGATCCTGAGTTCCAGCAAACCGGGCCTGAGGTTCCAGAAGCAACGCAAGAACTGGAGGAAGAATTTTGAGACTGATGATGGGCAGAGGAAGAAGAAGAAACAATGTTTTGCTGCAGCTTGTGTTCTTGGATCAGTTTCAATATGTAAGCATCGTCATGGACCGAGAAGGGTGTGCTAAAGTCAAGAGGTTAAAGAAAAGACTTTGTCAATCCCATATTCAAGAGATAGAAAAACTGAATTTGATTTCAGAAAAAGAAAATATGTTGTTTAGTACCTATTGAAGTCGAGGTGAACAAGTTGCATATCTTCAGAAATCTCTATTTCTACAACTGCATGAGGATTTGTCTACAGAGAGAGATTCAAGATGTGAGACATATTAGGATCTAGAAAAAGACATGAATTAGAAACTAAGGGAAGAGATTTGGAAGTAAGTACCTCAAGTAGAATAAATGGTAAAGTAAAACCTTCTGCTGGGCCTTCAGTCTTCACAACCATCTCCTGATTTCTCGACATAAGACTCTCAAGACTTGAGACCTGACGACATTGACATTTGAGAAGAAACCATTTAAACCAAACGTAGAAAGATGCTTAAGATTTCACCAAGATAACAGAAAAAAAAAATGACTCAACCACGCAGTTACTACACAATGCTAGGTTCAACGTAGACGGATGCTTATAAACTCTAGAATACCTTCTAAATCAATAGCTTTTTGTCATCTCTTGAAATTTCATAACAAGATCCAGAACTGTAAGAGTCATTGCATATAGATTTCCTTTTAACTTATAAGAAGAGAAAGAGAATCACCTTTTCTCTCAATTCTTTAAGGAAAGCAGCCTTCTTTTGCACACTATTCATAACCTTATTTCGATCCATCTGCAAATACGAGTATCAGATATCCACAAAGATTAGTAACAAAGACAAAGAGAGAAAGAACAGAAGAAAATTCAAAGGCCAAGCTTAGTGGCAGCACCTTAACTTCTTCCACATCCTTTTGGCATGTAATGGGAAGCCCTTTCCACAGGATTTCTTTTTTATCCCTAGCAATAATATCCAAGGCCATGAAGACATTGAGTGCATCATAGACTCTCCGCCTTATGTTCTTCTCGTTGTACTAATTGATCATAAGATGAATATTGTTATAGCGCACATTTGATTCCGTAATTCAGGGGGATAACAACAGCTTTCCACCATGCTATATACCTCATTCTCATTCAAAGGCTTCTCAGAGTTCTGCTTAATTGTTGCAAAATCAGAAATGATTTCATCTGCAACCTGGAATCACAAGAACCACAGTCTCAAACATAATACAAAGCTGTGAATGCATTATTACACTATATAAAGGCAGGAATCCTAATTAGAAGAAGCATTTGATAGAGAGCTCAACAACTAACTTAGAGAACAGCTAAAGATAGAGTTATAAATTCAATCTGAATTTAAAAAAATAAAAAACAATTGAAGAACATAAGAAATCTTTTCAGTCGATAAAGAAAAAACTGATTGTAAAGAGAGGTACCTCCTTGTATGTAGTGATCTTCTTGGCTTCTAACTTCTGGCACACTGAGAAAACAAAAGTTGAATCAAAACCCAAAGAACAATACTTTGAAATGAGACAAGAAAGCTCTTAAGGTGGTTTTGCAGTAACATAATTGGTTTGTGCTAAAAGAGAGAAAGATTCACAGACCCATGACGCTGAACTGTCGAAGGCCACCTCCAGTAGTTCTTGATTGAACTTTCTTCTCGTGATCATCATCATCATCATCAACTATCAACTTCCTTCTCACAGGAGTTTTCCCTGAAGGACCATTCCTCTGCTTCTCCGGAGTTACAAACAAATCCATCTCCACTTAACTTACACTAATCAGACTGAAATTAATTAGCAAAAGCCTTTCTTAGTTGTTCGTGTTAATCAATCATTGACTAAGCGTAATATCAGGCACAAAATCTACAATCAAAAACATATTTCCCAATTTTCAAATCAAAGTTATCAAAGAACCAAGTAAAAACCCAAGTGCATGAGATCTAGCGATGACCGAATCGGGATCAAAGACGAACCAGTGACCTCCTCCTCCAATGGCAAATCGGAGCGCGCTGATCGAAAGTAAGAAGAGAGAAGCAACGATGAGCTTCTCCATAGCCCATTAAAGCTACAAGAAGACTCAGCAGAACAAACACTCTCTCTGTGTCTGCGTTACCGTCTACGACGTCGTTTTGAATTTTATGGCGGGGAGTCAAATGGGCCTTATTCACGCTTTGTAACTTTAAGCCTATTGGGTTTATGAAACTAAGCATGTAGTGTATGTATACATGTCAGAATCATCTATGACGTATCTGTCTTTTTTGAAAATACTAATAAAATTATGTCTCGCTCTATTATGTATCGACAATTGTCTCTGTATTCGATCCAATTGTTTTAAAATAATCGTATTATTATGTTCACTGATTCTTCCAATGTTTTGGCATCGAGTTATTGAAAACATTATCGCTTATTTAAGTTATAATTCTTCGTTTTATAAGACATGGTCCGTATCATTATACCATCACCTCTAACTATTAAAAAAGGACTTCATAACTATTTTAATATAGTTTCTTTCTTTTAATGCATGTAGCATGTAGTTTACACGTTAGTGCGTGAATGCGTGAGAAGGTTGCGTTACACTAGATCGTAAGTAAACAGTTTATCAACAAAATAATTCATTTTTTTACAAAAAAAAGTATCTTAATGTTATATGAACACCGGTCAAGTCTACATGTTATTCGATTTTGGCTATATCGTTATTCGATTTGTAATAAAATTAGAAAAAATAATTATATGATTTCTCCATTACATTCATGGACACATTGGACTCAGACACACTTTCTAGTAATGATTTGTTCATTTTATCTTTCTAACCATGTGATCTAATTATTTTTGTTATAAACTCATTTGTATTTATCGTTCTCTCTTTTTTTCAATGTTATTACTGACATCAAAACTTCTACAAATTTTTACCAAATTACATATTTTACAAACTTTTTCTTAAGCTTAACCCTGAAATAGATAGTTTAACAATAATTTTTCTTTGATTTTTCTCTTAGACAACTATCTCCTTCTCAAAGTTGAAAGATTCATAATCCCAAATGTTTGATTTTACCTATATTTGTCGAGATCGATATCTACTTATTGCAGTCTACCAAAGAAGGAGACTTGGTACAATTTTCTCCTTTGTTACGCCTCAAGCCGTCGTGATCTGCATCTCAGTCGCCATGCTTTGTTCTGAATCTCGCGGTTGTTGTGTCTCTCTATGGCTCCTTCTTCTACGTGAAAGCTCAAGACTAAGGCACAAACCATGGTGTATTAATAAAAATAAGAACAAATAAAAAAAAACACTTTCTCTTTCTATTTGTATCATCCAAACATAATAATTAGTTATATTTTTAGTTAGGAATATGATCAGACAATCTTATTCTATTAATTGAATAAGAATATTTTTATTTCAATTATCTTCATTTCTAACAAAAAATGCTTTCCTAACCGAAAATGTTTTTAAATGTAAAGAAAACTCAAAAAATGTCTCTACATCTACTCAACTCATAAAATTAAATATTATATGCTTTGATATCCTATGGAATTGCCACTACAGAGCACTGCCCAGTTGGCCTCTATGATTGGCGAAATGGCGAGCTTGCATTTTTTTCTCCATACAAAGATTGATTAAAACTTTTTATTAAACTAGTTCGAGTTACCATAGATGTTCTGGTAGGTGAAAAGTTATCGGAACTTTTCCAACACAATTTTTACCAAGTGTATACTAAAAGTTAATATTTCAAAAAGTAATACGGTCAAAACTAAACCAAACCGATCAAATCATCTTTTTTAGCAAAACCAATTTTATTTTACATACAATTGTGAGGTGTAACCGTAAACTTATTTTCAATATCACTAAAGTACTAATCTGAATCTAAACTATACAAAGTCAGGTTTCACGGCGACCATGACAAAACATACATATCATAACATAATCAGACCGTTTGTACTATATCAGAAGATTAAATAAGAAATATTGTTTAAAATTCTGATTTGTTCACTATGACGTTATTGTGTGTTGTCAGGTACTAAGAGCTATAAACGTATTTAAAGTCACTAGATTACTAGTAGTGTGCTGTACTTATTTTATTTATTCGTAGTTTGTTTACCTGTCGTTGTTTGGGTATGAGAGGTGGCAACTCCCAGTATCTTAATTATTGAATTTTCTAAAGTAGTGTTTGATTCGTTCTTCTCTTTTTGGTTCATTATCATTTTCTATCTTTAATTACTTTATTTTATTTGGCTTTGTCAACTTCTGCTCGTATCTAATGTAGTAATATTATTCTATAATGTTTAAGTGTCCCTTCACGAACCGAGCATCCGGTAAACAAACTAGTACCACAGAATAGATTATTATTTTTGACAACCAAATTCACTGTTTTAACACACCATCAAATTATTGTTTTTCTAAATACCATTATTCCATTTCTTTTCCCTTGTTAGAGTTTCTTTAAATACATAGAATATGATGGAGCGAATTGGCGTATACATTCATTAGTTTTTTTTTGTTTGTTGCATTGTGTCAAATAAAAAAGAGCGTTAATAAAATGTGCATACCTACAACAACAAAATGGTTCATAGTTATCAAAATTCAACTTAATTGAAAATATGCATGTTTTGTTTTTTTTTGTTTTATGTTGTATCCCATATAATATCGGCAAACTTTTACCTTATTAAAAATTTGACCAAAACCCTCTTCCGTATGTTCATATATAGTTTATACACTGACATGGTGATCAAATGGATACAACAAATACGATGTATACACTCACATAATGACTCAAAATGCATTTTTTATGAGTTACGGGATAACAAATAACATTCTTTAAATATGTTACCTTCCTCGTAATTATCCTCAAAACATTTTAATTCATTCAGATGTTTTAGAATTTACAATGCACTTAACTAGTGAACAAAGAAAGATTAATTAATATAGATAGTAAGCGCGGTTGGATACTAATTAACACTGATAATGATGCATAACTCTATTTCAATGGATAACTACTAACAGTAAGATTTTTTAAAATATTATCTTGGTATAGTCACTGGAAGCACAATAATGCAATTGGTCTCCACTAGCATTGATTAAAATATAGTATTTTTTTTTTCAAAAATCATATCACTCAGCTAATCACCAACCATGTCTCAGCATAGACTTCACATAGCAAAATTAATAACAACCCACCCGTAGCACAAATTAACCTGAGTTTTTTAGACTAAAAATTAGTATCCTAAATTGGTTATGTAACAAATCTAATACTTTTCAAAAATCAATTTGATTAAAAAATTGCAAAACATTTTATTAAAAAGGGGAAAAGGAAAAGAAAAGAAAAATCGTGGTTTGATAAGCACATGGACCAACGATAAGCACCCATAAAAAAATTGTTATGATAGAGAAAAAGATAATATTTAAATTTTGTAGAAGAAACTATAAAATAAAAATAATAAGAAGAAAGAGAGGTGGTATCTAGGTGAGGGCTAACTCTCGTCTTACCTCTAAATCTAATGAACATTCACTCACTCTCACCCACGAAGCTTCCCTTCTTCTTACATAAATAAACTATCTCCCATGGCTATTTCACAAACAAGAAGCACCATCGAATCTGTTGGGGGAGGGAAATGAAAGATTGAATCCAAGAGAGTGATTACATCATTGTCGCAATGACGGAGGTTTCGTCAATCTCTTCTCCCTCTTTGTTACTTATCTCAAAAGGTATAATCTGAGCTCGATTTCATCTGATTATTCTTATTAAGGCTTATTGTTGTTGAGAGAGTTGGAAAAAAAAAAGAGAATTTTGAAATCCAAGCAAATGTATATTTCACGGATGGGTTTGAGTCGAAGTTTCCCGCCGCTTTCTAGTGAAATTCTAGGGTTAGGGTTGGATATCGTCTTTCTCTAGCCTCGGAGATTGAGATCTTCGTTCCGTTTGTGAAATGAAAGGCTCGATTCTCACGATTTTTTCAATGGAGAATCATCACCACCCTTCAACGCACTTATCCATGGATTCTAGTCATGAAGAACTTGATCTCGAGATGAACAATTTTAATCGCCAAATCACTCTTTACAACCCACCAGACATCAATCTCCCCTTGTCTGTAGGACGAACCTCCATGTCTTGGAACTTGGATTCTTGTCATAACATTTTAGATGTTGGCTTTAGAGAGACCGACACGTTCCTCAACGTGGTCCCAAGTAAAGTCAGTAAAAAATGTTTGAAACGAGGTGATAGCATGTGGGGAGCTTGGTTTTTCTTCAGCTTCTACTTCACACCGGCCTTGAACGAAAAGTCAAAGTCTAAGGTCGTTAGAGAAACTAGTAGTAGTGGAAGATGTTTTACAGGGTTTGATAAACCTGATCTCAAGCTCGATGTGTTTCTTGTTCAGCATGATATGGAGAACATGTATATGTGGGCTTTCAAGGATAAACCTGAGAATGCTCTCGGGAAAATGCAGCTGAGAAGTTATATGAACGGGCATTCTCGTCAAGGTGACCGTCCCTTTCCCTTTAGCGCTGAGAGAGGGTTTGTTCGGTCTCACAGGATGCAGAGGAAGCATTACAGGGGACTCTCTAACCCTCAATGTCTTCACGGGATCGAGTTTGTGCCTTCCCCGAGTCTCTTGTGTGTCAGTGATGAAGATAAGAAGAGGTGGATGGAGCTAACTGGTCGAGATTTGAACTTCACTATCCCTCCTGATGCTAGTGATTTCGGTTCGTGGAGAAACCTTCCCAACACTGATTTCGAGCTGCCTCATGTTACAAAACCGGCTTTAAATAACGCCAAGAAGATCCTTAATGGTTCGGGATTGCATTTGACAAGCATCGCTTCTTTCAGCAGAAATGGTGACTCATCAGATCAATCTCCAGGAGGAGGAGCCAACAATAATAAGAAGAGAAAAGAGTTCTTATCTCCTGGAAGCAGTGAAGAAGAATGTTGCTTGACTGTTAGCAACGTTGAGACCCACCACCATGCCAAGGACCCGCCTGGTTGGGTAAACGACTTCACTGGAGTGATGAAGAACGTTCAAGGGCCTGCGACTGCAGCCAAAACCATCTACGAAGACGAAGAAGCTTACCTGGTCGTGGTAACTTTACCATTTGTGGACTTGAGCAGCGTGAAGGTCTCATGGAGGAACAGTATCACGAAAGGAATCGTGAAGGTCACGGGGTCAAGCACGTCGAGGGCTCCCTTAGTGAAGAGGCGAGAGCGTACTTTCAAGCTGGTTGATCAGACGGCTGAGCATTGTCCTCCGGGGGAGTTCATGAGGGAGATACATTTGCCAAATAGGATTCCGGAAGAAGCCAACATTGAAGCATATTTTGATGGGATGGGACCGGTTCTTGAGATTCTGGTGCCAAAGTTGAGAGTGGAGGAAGAACACGAGGTTAGGGTTTGTCTACGGTCACACCACCTCGGAGGAGTTAGTGAACTTAAGTCGAGGTGATGAAAGATGTAACCATGTTTTTAATGTATTTGCAGAAAAACATTCTGTACAATGGGAAAATAAGCAGAAGCAGAAGTGCAATCCTAAGTGTAACCTATTGAGATTTTCTTTTATTTCTTTTTGGTTACAATGTAACTTTTTCACATAGATTTTCTTATATTCAGTAACCTGGTTGTCATCCCACACTACAGTATCTTTTAATGACATCCAATAACCTATTACAAGTTATACTTACAAGAAGTACCTCGATTTTTCAGTGAAGTACATTGATTATCATCTCAAGTCTCAACCCGGCAGTGATGCAGGTAACCACCACTGTGAAGATGCAGAGAGGTTTAACAATGAAGCTGCTCCTTGTTTTACTAGTGTGTTGAACATTGATGCAACAGAAGATAACTAGATAAGTATCACAAAGCAGATGCCATTTAAACAGCATGAGTCTGGAGGATCACCAAAGGATGAAGGCGTATGTACAAATAGCACATTACATCATGCAAGCAAGCTTACAGTAAATGCTAAAGTGAAAGAAATAAAACTCTAAAAGGAACAACTCTCATGGTTTATGGGAAGAAACTCATCTAGCTTTAACAATTCATAAAGCTAAGCGTGTTTACTCACAACACAAGCATCACAATCTGAAGTCTAAACTCACTTATACCTGTGCGTATATGTCAGCTTAAAACCAAGTAAGCTGCATGATAAAATCTGAATGATGAAAGCACTATGAAAACAAGTCTCTTTATGTTTTTATCAAAACCACATTGTCATATTACATAACTGGGTGAAACATCTCGACTCTATGAAATGCTAAAGACATGCTGATTCCCAGACATTAAACTGCATTTTTTTGTAGGAAACCAGCAAAAAGATTAAAAAAAAGACATCTATTTTTTCATTCGAACTTTGGGTCGGCCACGACGAAATGGTAAGCAATGACCAGAATGAAGATGAAAATGCCAAGAAAATTGGCAAAGAATCCGAGGTCTTGGTCGTCAAACATCTGTTTACATCACAACAATCAACAATCAGAGAGAGAGAGAGAGAAAGAATGTCATCAGATCTCTACGTAATTTAAATTATTCCTGGGAATATAGATCCACGTCTCTACCAATTCAGATCCACAGATTCCATCACAATCTAAAGACGAGAAAATTATGACAATTCAAATTGAAAAGTCTGTAGCATTTTACCTTCGAAAGCGCAGGGACGATGACTTTCCTCTTCGATTCTTCTTCACTGGCGAGTCTAACGAAACAGATCGTAAAAGTGAAATAGGGTGAGGAAGACTCTGGTTAAGGGGAAGGTTGACACAGAAGCGACGACGTTTTAAATAAACATTGTTACGATCTTGTTTTGTATAAGTCCCTAGGGAAAAAAGATGTGGCTGCTGGGATTCGAGCCCAGGTCTCCACGGCCACAACGTGGAATTCTTACCACTAAACTACAGCCACTTTGTTGTTAAATGATCAAATAAAACATTCTCCACTTGTTGTCTTTCTTCTCCATCCTTCGACAATGTTTCAATTAGAAACTTGGAAGTGTCTTATAATTACCGCATCACTCTCGATCTCTTAGTGCTTTTAATACACAAATAAGCAATAGCATTAAGTTATAATCTCTTGCATAAGACGATTATTTCTACATTTATTCTGCACTTATAACTTAATGCAGATGTAGTAATTTATTACACTCTTCCAAGAGATTTTTTAAAAAAAACATTGCAAGACTATAAGATTTGTGTAGTAGTTTCATCTTCTGCAAATGCTTGTAAATTAATATGCAAATAACTTTCATCCTAAGAGTTAATACTAGTGAATTTCACTAACAATGGTACATTTCGGATACGATTTTCAAGACAACACCAGAAAGAAATGGTTCTTCGACTTCACTGCGATGTACCCTTTGCAAGCTTAATCATCTTAATCAGTCGCAGGAAGAAAGTAGATGGAACTGTATTTTGAAATAACATTTTAGAAGGTTTGAGTTTCTCGGTACACATGATACTGATTTCTCTGAACCCAACTGCAAAAGCTCACAGAGATAAAAAGCTAAACCACGATAATGTCGGACCATTGACACGGCACCAATCTAAATAAAATACTCATACAAAAGTAAATCACGCACTAAAGAAATACATGTAGTCTTGCAATGGATTTTGTCTCTCCTTTTAACTTGTTTCCATTGCCTCTTTGTGATACTTGTCCAATTCAGCATCAAGATCCTCTGCAGACACCTTTTCATCACGCCCTCTTCCGCTGCCACGACCACCACCTCCTCTAGCTCCCCTACCACCACGGAAATTACCACCTCCAAAACCACCACGAGGCCGCCCCATAAAACCACCTCTTCCTCTCCCTCTGTTGCATAACAAGTTATACAAAATATTTAATAAGACTAAAAGGGATCAAGTAATCAACCTAGAAGTAATTTACTTAGCTGACTCCAGGCTAACTAACAAGTCATCCATCAAATATACGAACTCAAGAACATCACATCAATATCAAATATATCATTCAAAATATCATGACTGAAACAACACAAACCTAAAGTTTCCATTGAAGTTGCCATTGTAGTTGTCATTAAAGTTCCCAAGTATCCCATTTGAAGGAAAGGGAATTTGAACAGGAGCAAGAACTGGAGGTGTTGGAGCAGAAAGATTTGTTCCAACAATCTCTATCTTCATCAGCTTTCCATCAAGCTGAACATCGTTGTAACGCTTGACAGCTGCCAAGGCATCACCACGCCGTGAAAAAACAACCTCGGCAGTACCCTGAAAGAATCGTTTGATCAGTTAAACGCGATCTGATAGCATAACACTCTGTAGCAGTATTACCAAATACCTTGGATCTTCCACTCCTATCATAGTGAATCCCATAACGCTTAAGGTCACCAACCTCTGAGAAGAGCTCCTACAAACAAAAACCAGCACAAGATTAAAAAAAAAGAAACGACCTTTCATCCTTATGAAGAAGGCTAGAATGAGATGAGACCTTGATATCCTCGTTGGAGACGCCATAGTCTAAGTTGGAGATGTATAGCTTCGTTCCAGTCTCGATTGAAGAGCCGCCGCCGACGCCAATGCCTGCAGACTGATGCCCAAAAGCAGCCGCCACACTCGCGTCAGTGGCGAAAACGTCGTTTGCCCACATGGCGTCATGAGCTTGTTGTTGTTGTTGTACCGGCTGTAACGAAAAAGATCTCAACTTTTTTTGTTTTCTCACAAATGAGATTAAAAAAAACCCTAAAGGGCATCTCTGATCTGGAAGGAAGAGGTTAAAGGAGATAAAATCAATCGCTGACCCTTGAATACGGCGCCGTTCTGTTTCCTACGCGGTTAGAAAACCGTCGAGACGGACCGGATCCACCGCCGAATCCGCGTCCACCGCTACTAATACCACCGTTGCCTCGGCCGCGAGATCCGGTAGGTTTTCGATTGGATTTGATGAGATCGTCAAGCGACATATCCAAGCCACCTGCCATCTTCGCCGGAGACTTCTTTGCTACTGAGATGCGAGAAGAGAGATGAAGGCAGCTAGGGTTTCGTTGCAGTGATAAATGAAGTGGGAAACAAAGCTGCGGGAGATAGCTAGAAAATCTTCTCGATAGGATTACGATAAAAGCCTCGTAATGTTCGTAGATATGTATTTGTGCCCGAAACTCTTGCTTGTTACCTTTTAGTCCCTTTTAATTCTTCATGGGCCTATTGAAATCGTAGAAGTTAACGGACCTAATATGGGCCATCTGTCCTCCTTCTTTGGGTAAGCTCTCACTCTCGCTCAATAACCATAGCGGGCCTCCCATTTTTAAGAAATATCAAAAAAAAAAAATATATATATATAGTTTCAAACTCCAACTCCTCTTATTGATCTCTTGAACATTGGAAATATATTTTTATTTCATAATTTATAATAAAATATAGCAATTCTATTATAGAATAATAATTGTTCCAAAATTTACTAATAATAGAGTTATTGTAGAATGGAATATAGATAAATGTCACATTTTCGTCATATTTTAGTGTTGATTATAGAGAAAAAATAGTGTGACATTAGAAATGACCTTAGATACGAGCCATCATAGTCATCATCCAATAATGTTTAACTTTTTTTTTTTTTGTAACTTAGGCATTCATGTCTAACTTTTTTTTCGTTGTGTTTATATAACAGTTTATTTGCTGTTGTTAGTGTTAAATCCTACAAGAAATATTCAAAATCAATAATATTAGTGGAATATATGAAATTTACTTGAAAATATTTGAATGTTGAATCATGAAATTGGCTTATCCACATTCTGCTTGCTGTTGCAATATTTGCATTCTTGCATTTTTACTTTTACCGTTGCCTTCCTTTTGCCTCTCTCAAACAGTTAAATTTAACACATCTCTTTCAAAACAACTATAAAATAACTTGGTTTTAATATATTGCATATATATTATTTCTTCACTACTCGATCGTCCCATTTCAGTGTGCATGATTCATTATAGTCAAAGCAATCAATTCTTGAAACCAAACATGGTCTCCTTAAGCCATGTGCTGCACACGCATTACCTGTATGGGCACTCTATGTTACTATGAATATGTACATACATAAACATATTAATATCAGTACGTTGGCAGGCTCTAATTTTTTTGACAAACACATTTTTTGCGTCGCTCTTTAACAAATACTTGTGAAATTTATCTTCTTGTTAGTTATTTTTTTTATTGTCAACGCCCATATCATGAGATCAAGTGGTTGAAGGGTTCGAGAAGTTCCGAACTAACGTTCTATTTGGCTTGATCTGATCTGCATAGAAAAAAGAGAATACACTAGTATTGTTCCTTGACAAGGGTGTATGCACGATATGATTTGATTTTAACATGAATTAATCCATATCTAGGTTCCAGAACAGTGCTAAAACAATAATACTTATTTTGTTAATAATGTATATTAAGTGGATTTGAATTCGAACAATGATGTATAAACTATACTAATACAAAACATAAAACTATATTTACCCCTTTATCATATAATTTTAGCTAGTTGTATTTTCCAATAATATTATTTAGTTGTAAATAAGGAAATAAATAGAGCAATGTACTCTGTATTTTATTACCGGTCTCACATGGTCACATGACTTCCCCATGAGCCGGACGTCATGTGCCGCTCGCCGTTGAGAATAGTAAATGCTATCATTATTCTCTTCATAGGCCAATCGTAATATGCTGAGTTTTTGTGTGTGCGGGTGGCTTAACTATAGATCTAGCGATAGTAATAAACTACGTTTTTTTTTTCAGAAACCGTTATAAATGTAGGTTGTTCCATTCTATTAAAATATCAGTTAGCCATTCGTTAGGACAATAATTTGCATGCTCGTAGGGGCGGCCACTGGTTCGTCTTTCGTTTTATTAAATACTAGTTGAGATAAAGTTTTGGGTGATGAACTTATTCTTCACCCAAACATAGATTTAGTACACAACAATTAGATTATTGAAAATGAATACATCAAACTTTTTTATAAATGTATATACTTATAAGTTTCAGACTATAGACTATTGGTCCATAATCCTCTTCTGTGTTCGTAACTAGTGTCTAATAAATATCACTTATGAATTCTCTAAAATAAAGTTGAACTAATGCACTTATTTAAAGAAAATTGATTAATGATAGGGAGATTTTCAAATGCCTCTCATAGTACCATCAATATGATACTTTACATTAATTTCCCGGTAAAGAAAAAAACTTGACCAGGTGATTGTGGTCGAGTGGTAAGGAGACGGGACTGGGACGCCAACACGTTTCAGGTTCGATCCACCTGCTGCGCGAAACTAAGTCACAATTATCCTGGTCACCTTACACGGATATGGGCCCATGCTTTAGGGCCCATTTGAATACCCGGAGAGAGGGTCTATCCGTGGGCTGCACCTCCCCTTGGGGATTAGTCTGGGCCTCTCCATGGGCCTGGGATACCCCCAGGTTAATCAAAAAAAAAAAAAAAAAAAAAGAAAAAAACTAATGTTTTCTAACTCTCAAGTCTGGACTTCTCAGTACAAGTTGTTCAGATCTCTGTTTTACATCATATAGATATTTCGTAAATAAAAAATTTCTAATTAATAGTACTTACTAGTCTCGATAGTGGTGGTGTAAGTAGTCTTGTGTATTTTTCTAACTGTAATTCTTTCCCGCCAATTAGACCACATTGATTAAATTACACCTAACAGTGTCATTATCAGGCTTTCATCAATACTAGAAGGCGAGAAAAGTAAAAACATCCAAATCTCTTAGTTGGATTCTCTGAACTTGGAAATGGAAAGTGAAAGGATAGATCTATGAGCATGGGCTATGAATTAAATAACACATTCTGTATAGTTACTTATATCTTTTAAAGCCGGTCAAAAACTTTTTAAACCACTCAATTTGTTTTTGAATTTTGAGTAAAGTTGGAATTAAGTTTGATATGCTTCGCATGATTCCCTCTCTTGTGAAGAAAATCATAATGTTGTTAAACTATAGTTTCTATACATTGCTTTAGTAAACTGGTTTTGTTTTTGAACGCATTGTTAAAAGTAAAAAGGGGGGTATTATTTATGTTTACTATAAATAAATATATCAATTTTTTTTGTAACACATATATATTAACTAACAACCATTTTCCATATGAAAAGTATCGGTGGTTTTAAAATTATATAATTTAATTTGATAATTCTTTGTTGTAATTTGTAATAGTGTATAGCTATTAGCTTAGACTTGCATAACCTCCTAAATTTGTAAAGACAAATTTAATTTAATTAGATGCCTAATTCAATTCGTATAGCTATATAAATTAGGAGGGGTTTGGGTAAGTGGATAACTCATTCACTGGAAACATGTGAAGAGAGAAGGATGTCAAGTAGATGCACACTTGTATTGTATAATTAACCAACGGCTTCTCACCAACCTACATTAATACTTTTGTCAAACCTATTTGATTCAACGCTTAATATTCAATGCTTAGTCACCTTAATACCCTCCATTTTTTTCCCAAAACAATTAGGGTTAGTCATCAATCCCCAAATGTAGCTTTTACTTATATTACCTTTACTTTGGAATTTGGATACACGATGAATTCCTTTAGAAGGAGGCATATTAAACCTCAAAGGAGGGGACACCACTACAAGTCTAACTTGTTTGATGACAAAAAAAAATCAAACAATTTTTCACTGTAGAGTTCAAAAAAACTTTTATGCTTTAGAAATAATTTGGAATAGACTGCTTTTACTGTTCAAGTGATATGAAACAATTGCCGTTGAAACAAAACCCCAATGGCAGAGTTTTATAGCCGTTAACCAAAATTTATTGAGAAGTAGACATGCTTGATTTGACCACGGAAAGATGTCTATCACTCCAAAGAGATAAACAAACGGTTCTTTAATTTGATTTAGAGTTTGCATGCACTATCATTCGCCAAAAATATATTATTAGAATTTATATGTATGTGAATAGTAAATATCCAAATATACATAGTTATATATATATTTCATTCATTAGAGTTTTTTTGCTATTTACTATTCATGGATCCATTCACGTAATAATGTCGATGAAACTAGAAGGCACCAAGAAAAAACTCTCTGCCACTTATAAATATGTTACTCTCATAGTACCTTTTTATTCTCTAACACCCCCTTTTTCCTTAGTTGTTTCTCTTTATCTCTGTCTTCCATATTGGTTCTTGAGCGACAGATCTGTGAAAATAAAGAGGCCAAGCTAGTCAAAATGGGAATATATTCACTAATCACAGGGAGAAGAGGACCAAGTGGGTTTGGTTCAGCTACAACAGCTGAAGAGGTTACCCAAGGGATTGATGCAACTCATCTTACTGCAATTATCACAGGTTCATACATCTATGTACACACACACACACACACACACATATATATATATATATATTAAGTTGATTGTTTTTAACTATCAGTTTAGGATGTTAACTATATAGTAATGATACCATCACATGATTTTGACTAGACATGTTTTATGGTTTTGTGATGTTGTTGAACTCGTTTGAACAAGTTTTGATGATAAACCATAGAGGGATATTGCAGTCGCAAAATGCAGTACGAAATTAATACCATCGTGGAATCGCTATACTCATAAACACATAAAGTTATATAAACCAATTAGTTAGACTTTGGTTTGACATGTGATTATTATTGTAAAAGGAGGGACCGGAGGGATAGGAATGGAGACAGCGAGGGTAATGACGAAGAGAGGTGTTCATGTTGTGATTGGTGCCAGAAACATGGGAGCTGCAGAAAACGCCAAAACCGAGATTCTCAGACAAAACACAAACGCACGTGTCACCCTCCTCCACTTAGATCTCTCTTCGTTCAAATCCATCAGAGCCTTTGTTCGTGACTTCCATGCCCTCCATCTTCCTCTCAATCTCCTCATGTACTTTCTCTCTCTCTCTCACCCTTTTAATAGTTGGACGGACCACATTTTAGATTATTGATGTTACGTCAAAGTGGTCCTGAATGGCATCCACATGAAGTTCGTTAACATTGTTTATATGTTATCTGCTATTCGATTTTAACATATTTTTTATCCTAAAGAAACACCTGCTATGCAAGTAAGATAAATATAAATAAGATCCAACATACAACTTTTTAATTTTGATGTTTAGGATTATGACAATAAAACGACTAGAACTATATTGTGAATGCTATTGGTATTGGTATTTCAAGGCGAGACGCCATTTAATTGCTATTGATTGTATAAATTCCCTAAAACTCTACTCGATATAAATTGTAAAATATGTTATTTGCAGAAACAACGCAGGAGTAATGTTCTGTCCATACCAACTCTCTGAAGATGGAATCGAATTGCAGTTTGCTACGAATCACATTGGTAATATTAATGAAAACAAGTCCTTCTATTAAACGTTAAGAAGCTTTAGTTTTTTTTTTCCAGAAAATAAACCTTAAATTTGAAACATTAATTAATTGCTGAGCGTATACTATATATGTAGGTCATTTTCTGTTGACAAACTTGCTCCTAGACACAATGAAGACCACAGCTAAAACCAGTGGTGTTGAAGGAAGAATTTTGAATCTATCATCTATAGCTCATATCTATACTTATAAAGAAGGAATCAGATTCGACAGCATCAATGACATATGCTGGTAAGTAGTATACTTGTTTCCATGCAAAACCTTTTAGATTATCTTGAAGTTGCTACCGCTCTGTGAAACATACAGTAATTAAAACCATTATTATATTTCACATTGCATCTTATAACCATATATATCATTTTGCTTTTCAGTTACTCGGATAAAAGAGCTTACGGACAATCAAAACTAGCCAATATATTGCACGCAAATGAGCTCTCCCGTCAACTTCAGGTCGCCTTCACACACACAAACATATACATTTAAGTGGAATAGATGCTATAGAGAGCACATATATAGAAAACTCAAAATCTTTTTGGGACATTGTTTTTGTTTGGTAGGAAGAGGGAGTGAACATAACAGTGAATTCAGTGCACCCTGGTCTCATACTCACCAATCTCTTCCAACACACTGCTCTTTTAATGAGTAAATATTGTTTCTCTGTTTTTCTTCAGATCATTTCTTTTAAATTGTCACTATTATTTATTTAAATCCCCCATTTTCACAGGGTTCTTGAAGTTCTTCAGCTTCTACTTGTGGAAAAATATACCTCAGGTACTAACTAATAGAAACAAAATACTCAGTCAGAATAAGGATCTAATTCTTTGACACTATAAGCCACTTTACCATCTCTTAGACTGGTACTTAACATGTGAGAGAATAAAAATCGAATATGAGATTGTGATACCCCATGTGTAATGTTGACAGGGCGCAGCTACAACTTGTTATGTTGCTCTGCATCCAAGTCTGAAGGGAGTAACAGGAAAGTACTTTGCAGATTGCAATGAAGTCACAACAAGCAAACTTGCTAGAGATGAGACTTTGGCACAAAAACTCTGGGAGTTTAGCGTTAAGATCATCAACTCTGTTTCTAAAAAGAACTACCTGGGTTTCGAGGACACAAGTTAGTGAGCTAATAATTAAGTATCTCTTGTTGTCACTTGAAAACGAGTGATTTGGATGTGATGTACATCGTTTCAAGACAAACGTCATTGTAATAGTGGTAATGTCAATTAGTACAATTTACTACTTTCCTCACAATTTTATTTGCTTTATTTTGTCTTTGGGAAGACCGACGTATAATCTTTGCACATGCATTATCGTTTTTTTTTCCTTTTTCTTTTTCTTTTGTAAATTACTAGGAGTTTGGTCAGACCCTAATCTCTCCTAAGCATGAAACAAACCGACGATGACATGGCGAAAATCATCATTATCAACGGAAATGGAACTAGGGATACAATGAAATCAATTCCAAACACTAAACTAATATCTCGACGCACTGTTGGTTCTCCAATGCACTATCTAGACATTTCTCCCGATAAAATTGGATCTACTTTAATCATTGAAATTTGCATATTTTAATATAAATATTTTCGTACTTCAAAGCCTTTTTCATCTTTCAATGTAAAAGACCCGCGAATCTCCCAGTCAACGTCAACCATAGCACATAAAGAAACTTTTCAACATTGGAATCTCTAAACATTTACAAGAACAAAGGGAGTTGTCAATCATTTACAGTTTTGGTTAGGTTTGGCTTTGTCACGATTTAGCAATTAGTTTAGTCTCAGAGTTTGTTATCAATTCCAAACTATAAAAGTTCCTTTGTGTTCTTCTTCAATCAACATATCATCAGAAGCCCGAGATCATTTAACATATTGAAATAGAATATTACGATTTATTCATTATCATATATAAAGTCATTTTACAAAAGACTGATTATTATGCGATATTAGAATGAAGACAGGGAAAAGACATATGCGATGATGATATATCGAAGGCTTAAACTCTTAAGTAAAAGCAAAGCAAAACACGAAATCAATTAGAAGAGGCGTTCTCTTCCTTGCTAGCATTGTCATCTTTCTTGTCACGGTTTGCTGCTGGTGGAGCAGCAGCTGGAGTAGGCGGAGGGAGCGGCGGCTGAGAAGGCTTGGAGGATGGAGGAGTGTCTGTTGTGAGATATATGTTAGAGAGATCCTCCAGGGAGACCGGGGAAACGCTCAGAGAAGGCCTTCTCTGGTGACGGCCTGGTCTCTCAGACATTGTTAGTTACAGATTCAGACAAGAAGGACTAGAGAGCAGAGAGAGAGTTTATTGTTTTGAGTGATGAGTTCGGGAGAGAGAGAGAGAAAGAGAGTTTATATAGAGCGGGTGGAAACAAATGGGGTTAGGTAGACCGTGATTATCCGAAAGTTTAGTCAATTTCCATGCTATTATTACCTTTTTAAGCTCATTAAATTTATTACACAATTAATGAAAATTAGGAATTGAATTTTTTTTGGATTGAAATAATATATTCTCTGTGTTTTATAATAAATGTCATTCTAACCATTTTTTCTTGTTCTATAAAAAGTGTCATTTTACAATTCTAATGCAAATTATACTTATTTTCAGCTGAAAATTAATTGCAAACTGCATTGATTTTATAAATAATTTTATTTATCTATAATATTATTGGTCAAAAAGATGTAATTAATAATAATTTACATATATTTCATACACTTTCTTAATATGTGTGAAAAATGTCATAGTGACACTTATTCAATAACGAAGAAAGTATTATTCTTTCATAAACTCATATAAATTCTATCAACATTTAGAGCCATAACACTCTTTTGGCAATATTTTTTAGTACTTATCTCTAATATTTTCATAGCTTTCCAAAGTAGCCACTTCTGTGCATGGTCAAATGATTCAGTTGCAAAGTTATGAATTGTAAACTTCTACAAAGAAGTCAAAACTTATTTATAACAGTTATCCTAAAAGTCTAACATTAGTTAGGCAATTCTATAACTAAGATTGACCATCAAAAATTGTACCTCGTGTAATTGGTTTATGATTAAAAGTTGTAATGTATGATGTCCACCACATGTGATGTATGAGATACATAAGTTAATAAACATGATTAACTGTATCTAAATAATTTCATCTCTCCAGTCTCTTAAAGGGTGAAAATGGTTATTACTACAGTTAATTGTAAACTTCTAATAATCATCAAAGTTCATTGCATTTAGTGGTAACCCAGAAGTTCACTGCATTTGATGAAAATCTGTATGATAGGTCTGACAAATATTAAAAACTTCCGATAAGCTTTTCTGAATGAACAATAAATTAAGAGTTCACAATTATTTTAATTATTGTAATAACTTTTGTCTTTTCCTGTCTTGATGACAAACATTTCTTCCTCCATGTGAGGAGATGTCAGTCTCATTGGAAGTAACTATTGTTATAAGTCAAGCCAATGCGACACGTATACAAACTGGTATTTAATTTTCTGTGTCTGATTTTTTCAAGTTGATAAGATTGAATTAAATACTCAAAATTGGTGATTTCACAAATACATATGCTGATTAAAAAACTTGAAATGAGAGACAGTAGAGTAGATATTGTTTCCTATAAACATATGGGAGTATTAAAGTTAGTGAGGTACCTAGGGAACCATATAACACGGTTCTGAAAATCGGCCGGCTACATAAGTAAATATCTGGAATAACATGGATTGATGTGTTAGATGTTTTGCATGTGCGTTCATCTTATGAATGGAGGTGTTACATCGCCAGTCTATGAATAGCTCGGATTTGTAAAATATTGCAGAATAGTACGTATTAATCTTTTCAACGAATGTTAACAAATCTCATCGTTAAATTTCCATTGCGATGATTTAATTATATATGAGGTTCTTGAACTTGCTGGTAAAGCTGCAAGAGATAACAATGAATGATATCTCTGGGCGATGAAACTACGAATGAGATAGGGTTTCGAGACATGACAGGTTCACTTACGTGTCTGTCTTTTGTTCGTCGGATGAGAAACCGTTATAGTACAAATTAACCGCTGGGTTTCGCCGGCGTGTACTGGAGTCGGGCTTTATTGGGCCTTGTGACTAATATACAAGTACATGTGAAAATCGTTTTGGCCCGTAAACAATGTCGTCATGAGAAACTCTCATAAACATTTGAGCAAATTTGTTAACATTTTTTTTAACACTTGAGCAAAACTTCCTTCTTCTTTTTTCATTTTTCTTTTTGCTGTAGATGTGATCACAACGCTAATGTAAACTTTCTTTGAGTTTCATTTTCATTTTCTCAGAAATGATTTACTTTCAACTTTTTTCTACGAGAAACTTGTATCAAGCTTTTCGTAGATGTGCATTACGATTAGATTAAATGTTTATAAATAGAAGTGTTTATGAAAACACTTGCAAAAAATATAGTTGCATTAGATAGAAAGTTCTCTTAACTATATTAAACATGTAGATTTGATTTTTCACATCCTAAGTATTTGGTGTGAAACAGGTAGCAGCTGATGGATGAGTTTGTAAGAGCAACAATGTAAATAAATTATAGTAAGTGAATTTATGAACTTTTGATGATTGAAACTTTGTACCAGCTATTGAGATCCCAAGAATGAGTTCTTCGACAAACAGCTTTACCAAACTTGATGGTCCATCC
This sequence comes from Moricandia moricandioides, assembly GCA_905132885.1. Taxonomy (NCBI): domain Eukaryota; kingdom Viridiplantae; phylum Streptophyta; class Magnoliopsida; order Brassicales; family Brassicaceae; genus Moricandia; species Moricandia moricandioides. The sequence continues at coordinate 64,188 of CAJHQQ010000197.1, read as the reverse complement.
CGTTCGAGAATCCAACAAAAGAGACTTGCCAAGATGTGGGGATAACTCCTACGTACAGAACTCATATCCAAGTTTACTAAGTACATCAGCAATTTTGAGGAACACATATTGGCTAGTTTTTATCCTATATCGCTTTGATTTGGTTAGGTACAGTACAGACTATAATGGAATGATGGATTGGAAAATTTCATATTATTTGGATTGAAAGTACGAGTGTAATTATTTTGTTTATCAACCAAACGTTTTGTCAGTGAATTGCATTTCTAATGTTCCGGACACACCCACACACAGTCTCTCTCTCTCTCTCTCTCTTTGATTCATGATGAGCATTTCTCCATCTCCATGCATTGTGTCAGATAAAAATTATACACATTTGTTGTTTGGCTTACTTGAAAAAAAATAAAGGATGGCTTATGATTTATTGTAGTATATAATAACTCTACATAATTATTTTTAATAAAGTCCTTAATTTAATGTAGCCACACTTTTATATATAAACCTAATATTATGGGGACTTTTACTTTCTTCCAAAATACTCCTTTGTTTTGGTTTAGCCCTATCAATCAATACCAAACAAGATCATTTGAGTAAAACGACTGTCCTACTTATTATTGGCTCTAGTTAAGACTAGTTCATATTATGTTAGTGTTAGTTAGGATCTGCATATTGTAAAACCCAGGCCATGGAATCATCTGTTACTTTCGTTTTTAATAAAAAAAGAATTTAACTAGGGGATTTATATAGAAAAAGTTAATGCGATACTACAGATTAAAAACAATTTTGTACAAATATCAATAAAATTGTGTTCTGAAAATTAATAGAATCATTCATACATTTTACGAGTTAGTAACATTTATCATAAATAAAACTATCACGGACTGTATAACATGTCAATTTAAAACGAATGGTCGGTCATTCGGACGACACAAGACCATGTCGATTTACTTGAATAGAAGAATTTTTGGATTAGGTGGACATTACTACAGAAAAAAATACAAAACAAAATAAAATTGATAAAAAGTTCGTAATAGCAATATTAAAAGATGTTTATTAAATAAAATTTTATTAAGATGGGTCTTACAGCGGGATTCCTACTTCACGTGGTTACGGGCCCCATCGCCACGTAAGCTTAATGGTTGATAGCTTCTCGTAAAATCTCTTGTAATCTCCTCTCCACCAATCATAAGCAGAAGCCCACGTGGGATAATCGGACCCATCACAAGCCCACTGTTACAAGTCAGCACTCAGCAGCTGGTACAAGCAGGTAATCAGCACTCCCTTTTAGATTAAGGATAATATATTTTATTACTTAAAATATTAGTGAATATTTCATATTGATTTACGGTATTATATCTCTTATTTCTAAATACTGTATGATATGCTATTTCTATTTTCTAAAATTGTATTCTTCTAATTAACAGTTATCGCGTTGTATAGACTGGATTATCCGATTCCATGAACGAATACCTAAACATGTTAACTGAAACGAAAAAAAAAAAAAATAACATTTAAAAGTTGATTTGGTTTTTAAATATCTATAATCAATAACACAAATAAAAAAGTCCTGTCCATTTTAGGTTAACTTGATGACTATATATACTGAAAAAGATTTATTCTAGATATTTGTCTTATATATATTTCAATGTGCTTTCTTCTTTTTGTCATCTGCCTTCTTTCTTTCTTTCTTCAACATCTCTCTAATTGCTTCTCTATATAACAAAGTACTCTTTAAATCATTATCATATCATGGGTGATCATAGCAGCTCACAAGCATCTTACATCCATTTGGTACCGATTTAATCAAACTTGTTTTTAGTTTTTATTCTTGAATCAATCTCTGATGTTGATGCTGATCATATGATGCTATATAATTCATTTATCATCATACTATATACATGTGTGTTTATGGGAATGCAGGTGCATCATTTGATAGAAGAATGCATAGTCTTCAACATGAGCAAAGAAGAGTGTATGAATGCTCTGTTCAAGCATGCTAATATCAAGCCTATCATCACTTCCACGGGTACATACATAAATATATATACACACACACATGGAACTGGTAGATATATATATTAGAATTATCAGATGAGAAGTGGGTAATTGATTCATTTTTTGCAGTGTGGAAGGAGCTAGAGAAAGAGAACAAAGAGTTCTTCGAGGCATACGAGAGAAGAAGAGAAGAAATACCGACCGAGAAAGAGACAGCTCGAAGAATCCGAGATATGCTTTCACGAACTACAATCTAAGATCACAACACCTACTTACTTATGCACACACATTTATGCATGTATGTGTACATGTGTCTATGAATAAACCGAATTCTATAATATACTCGATGCGGGAAGTGATGATTGTGTAAAACAAAAGTGATTATTATGTACTGTAATTTCCGGTAAGGAATGAATAAATTTCAGAAAATGGCATATTTATCTTTTTGTTTTTGTTTTTGCTAATAGCATTTTCATCTTTTTAAACTTAATTATTTTAGACTTTAGGACTATAGACTAATCTCAAAGGTTAAGTATAATTCAGCGGAGAAACTTTATCTTCGATTTTCATTTTACACATTTGTTTTCTTAATGATATCGATTTATTTGCATATATTACCAATTAAATCGTGACAATATTTTAAGTGTTTGTATTAAGTTTATGTTTTCCTCTATTTATATTTACTTTTGCTTTTAAGTATGTGATTTACTGTAATAAAAAAATATATAATGTTTGCTGAATATATATATATATATATATATATATATATATATTCTTAAATAATTAAGATACAAAAATATAAGCAAAAGGAATACAATATTTGATTTGCATACAAAGATTTCATTTCCATTTGTGTTTATTGCTTATGAATATAATTCAAACAATTTATCGATATAATTGAAACTTTTTCTCTGAATGCATGTATAAAATGAAAGCAAAAGGAATATAATATATGATTTGTATGCATAGAGATTCCATCTCCGTTTATCTTTATTATTTCTGAATCAATTTTGTATAATTTTGTTAGTACTTGAGATCAAACACTGCGTTTGAAAGAATTGAGTATGATCATAATAGTTATCAAATCGCTATTAATTTCGGATTCTATATATCTCTAACCCTTAGAATCTCAAACACTTCGTATATCATGCATGACTCATTCATCCACGATTAACAGTAGTTATTGACTATGACCATTACCACCAATCCACGATCATTAAGATTTTTAGAGTTTCATACTGTAACAGTGGTTATGTAATTTGCGATGAGACTCCATAGTTTTGTGCACCTCCACAATAATTAGGTTGAGCGTATTTTGTTTTAAAAACCAATGCTGGGAATGAAACTTTTGGAAAGACATCGAAAGTCAAAGAAGCCCCGTGGGAATGTTTGTCATTACATAGGATTGCGTGTAAGGATTTGGGTGATGACTGTTAAAACAACTATTGTGAATTTTTTGTTTGTTTTACTCTCTTCATCTTTGTATACTGTTCTTCATATTCAAATCCCGTGTTTTCGGTTTATTGACTGGACCATTCTTTATTTTTATCATATAGTATAGTTTTCTTTATTATATAGAATTAATAATAGTGGAGAATACATCAAATATTATGTACTAGAGAGGTTGAATCTAGTATGTAGTTCGGTTTGATATAGTATAGTTGATCTCTAAGTTGTATTCAAAACTCAAAGACATTATGAAATTTTGTAAGAAACTCAGGAGTTTAGATATAAAAGAAAAATTAAGTACCACATTATTGTCCACTTTAGAGAACTGCAAAGTAGTAACCCAAGCCAAGAAGCTGAAACAGGTATCATACGAAACACACTATAACAAAACTAGTAAACATCTATTTCTATAGAACCACTCAAGTCAAAGAATATTGATATGCAGATCTCTGTGATTAGAAGTTAACTCACCAATCAAACCAAATTGAAAGAAAACCTAGTTCATTTTGTTGATCTCGAACCTCTGCTTTACAAGACACTTTCCCACGATGGAATGGAATAAAGGATCCACAAATTTGGCTTCTCCTTCACACCATTTGCCAAATTGAACAAGGACAAAAAAGTACTTAAATGTGAAAGTCAATAAATATTGTTTCTTCAAAATAGATTCGAATGTGGTACCATTTCTTTTTTTAGTTTATAGTGTCGCAAAACGAAATTCAAATGTTAGAAAGCAAACAAGAAGAAGAGAAAGAGACGTCAACAACAACACAAGGAGAAGAAAAGGTTTTAAAACGACAACGTACTTTGGAAACACCAATGAATACGCAATGTAATGTAGTTCCTAGCTCTTTGGCATGCAGTTTCAATTATTATATATATATTTTTTGTTTGTAATTCAAAAGAAGTTTCCGACGGTCCAGTTTATTTGCGTAACCTTCGCGTATACTTGTTCTAACGTTAACATCTCAGTTTTGGTCAATCTTAGTGGTATTCATTAATGTGGAGGAATCAAAACAAAAGTTCGTATGACCACAAGTTCACGAGTATAAGACGAAGATATAAGAGTTATTAATGAAAAGAAAAATCAACAAACGATGGTTTTTTTTTTGTCTCTTTGTTATTCATTTATGAGTTTTGTTTTGTATCTGAGTAATGCTGATCTTGTTGGTAACCTAAAGAGGAATTATCTTTTTAGACATCGTGACAATTAGGTTTATTAGAATGGAAACTAATTGGTTAAACCTAACCATCAAGGGCATTGAATAAAAACAATTTGATAATTTTGTTTACTTTCTTTTGGTATAAGAATGGAAACTATTTGGTTAAAACTTAAACCTAATCATCAAACAGACTGATGATGACATGCAGTATTAGTTGTTCAAAATAAAAAAATGATGTCTCTCTAGGTCGATGATATATTTTTTTTGTCAATTGTTAGATTATATTGAAAACACACAAACCGAAAAAAAACTTATTCCTTCCAGATTTATAAGCGGCAAAAATCACAATTCTTCCAGAGACAGACAAAACTGCAAGGATATGAAAATTGTAAAGATCGAAAACTAAAACTTAAGCCTAGAATCTCATAGAGAGAATTGAAACGGATGTTCTGATGATAACTGTTGGATGATATTTCATTTGATATAATTTTGAAAAGAAAAAGAATTTCAGTGAATAAATTTTTTGAAACTCCTAAAGTCAAAGGTACCAATCCACTACCCAATTCATGATCCTTAGAAGCCCATTAATATTATAAAGCCCATTAGTTCTGTAAAACTCAAAAATATGTTTAGATGACAAAAGCCCAATAATAACTTAAGAGGATGCATGGGTCCCTCCCTTCGTCATCGTTGTCGTTGATGGTGTCTCCGACTTTAGCAACTATGGCGTCTCTGCCGCCACCGTCGAATAGAGATTCTATGCCGTCTCTCTGATGTACCCAGTTTCACGATTCCGAAGCTTAAATGATCAGAGATCCAAGGATCAGCTATTGCCAAGAGTAAGTTAACACACAAATTAAGGTTGAGGGTACTTAGGATTTGGCAAGAGTTAGCGATGAGCTTAGAGATTATATTTGATCATCAAAACAATACGAAGAAGCTTCTCGCGAAAAAGAGGTAACTTTTATAGAAAGTTTCAATATTTGAAACGCACATAGAAAGATCGAAACTTTTTTTAGAAGGTTATGACAAAAGAACGAACTGGCTTGTTATTATTACCGACGGCTATTACATAGTCTTGCGTTCTGCATATTTGCAGTACAAAGATTCAGAACAAAGTCTCGGTCTTACTCGCAACATTTGGTGGCTTCACTGGTTCAGAATGAAGAAAACTGTTTGTGGCTTCTGCTGGAGGAGCTTCACTTGCAGAAAGACCCTTGGTTTTGCTTGCGGTATTAGGTGGCTTCACAGGTACTACATGAAGCAAACGTTTAGTGGGTTCGGCCGGAGGAGCTTCATGTGCAGACTGGTACAGATCCTTTGTTTTGATTGCGGTATTTGGTGGTTTCACAGGTACAACATGAAGCAAACGTTTTGTGGCTTCTGTTGGAGGAGCTCCGGGTGGATTATCTGAGATTCCTGGAGAAGGTTCGGACCGATACAGAGACTTGTTTTTTTCCGAAAGGCTAGTCTTGGTTGCTGCATCATCCGCACTAGCGAAGAGGAGGAGACTAAACGCTATCACGAGAACTAAAGTGAGTTTTGCCATTGCTAGCTAGTTTGAAAACTGTGAGATTTTGTTGATATGGGTTCAGGGTTTATATACTGTAGAAAACCTCCTCTTCTGTTCAACAAGGAATAGTGGTTGAGGTCTTACAGTCTTGGATATTACTTATTAATGATGCATGCCACTGTCACTAGTTACTCCTATTTTGCACTGGCTAGTGGCTACCGTCCCCCGCACTACTATTATTTGTTGAGTAATTGGTGTGTAGATTATGCTAGACTTTGGAAAGGAACTGTAAACCTATTTCATACAGAATCCTACAGAAGCCTAATCATCTGTTCAGAAAGGAATGATAGTTGAGGTCTTAGTCTTTGATGATAAATTATAAACTCTTTAAGTACTTGTGGTTAAAGATGTGTGCCACTGTCACTAGTTACTCCTATTTTACACTGCCTATTTGCTAGAATAATAGCCGCTAAACTACTAATGGTTGAGTAGTTGGTGCGTAGACTATGCAGACTTTGAAGAAGCTCTAAACCTATTTTATACAGAATCCCGCAGAGCCTCATATTTTTGTGCAAAAAGGAATAGTAGTTGAGGTTTCAGAGTCTTGGATAATGAGGATCACAGTTTCTGTTCAAAGTTCACACACAAACACATGCCAATGTGTAAAGACAAGTGGTTAAAGATGAGTGTAACTGTTCAAAGTTCAAACACAGGCAATTCTCTAACACTAGTGGTTGAAGATGAACAATGTCACTGTTAGGCCTGGGGCGTTCGTTTTTTGGTTCGGTTCCGGTTCGATTCTTTCGATTTTTGGTTCTAGAGATATAGTAACCATCCGGTTAATTATGAAATTTGGTTCGGGTTTGGTTTGGTTATTCTGGTTTTTAGTTCGGTTGCGATAACAATTATAAGAACCGGTTAATATCCAATAAACTCTCGATTCTACTTCGGTCTCGGTTTTTCGGTTAGTTTTGAACATTCAGAGTAATAAAACAACTTCTTTTGGGTTTTTGGATTAAAAATTAAGTAATTCGAATAAATATTAATATTTTGACTATAACTATTTGTGTAATTTGGTTCTTTAGAAAAAATCAAATAATTTTAAATATTTTGAACAAAAATATAGTAACCGTTTGGTTATTTTTGATCTTCGGTTTTGGGTTTGTTTTTATGGGTTTCGGTTCCGTTCTCGGTTTTTAGTCACTGTCCTCGATAGGCTCTTAAGATCCAGTCAATATGCAATATACGATTTTCTAACCTTCTTTATGTTGAGCCCATTAATTTAAATAAGCCCATTAGCGTTGCAAAATCTCCTAATTAATTGATAAAAAGCCCAAGCTTAAACGACGAGTCTCTAACAATATACTTTTCGTTTGCTTTGGGTTCTTCTTCTTCTATCTTTAACCTCATCGCCGTCGTTAGGGTTCTTATCCGAGGAGCCAAAACGATGGCGTCTCTGGCCAAGTTTCACTACTCTGACCACACATTCCACCTCAAGCTCAACGAAGGCCATAGTAGATTTCAACCTAAACCTACTTCATACCGGATCCTACGGAAGCCTCCTCTCTCTCGTGCCATTAGAGCTTCATCTTCATCATCATCGAGCCCTAAGCCCTCTTTCCTCAAAAAAACCTGTGTAACTCTTACCACAGCCGCCGCTTTGCTCTCCGCTTCCCTACAGCTCGCCGTCAAACCCGCCACCGCAACTCCAATCTCCCCTCCTCGTCCAACGTCATCCGAAGCATCCATCGAAAGGGACCAAATCTCATCGCAAGAATCAGCGCTGGAGAAGCATCTCGCTAGCAACCCAAACGACTTGGAAGCTCTCCAATCACTGATGAAAATCAAACTCCAATCGAAGAATCTGGACCAAGCGTTGGAGATTCTAAACCGTCTGATCTCACTCGATCCAGAAGAGCAAGAGTGGAAGATCTTAAAGGCTCAGGTACAAACCTACGGCGGAGATTTCGACTCAGCGACGAAAGGATTCGAGGAGATTCTAGCTAAAGATCCTTTGCGTGTGGAAGCTTATCACGGACTCGTAATGGCTTACTCCGAATCCGAGTCCAAGCTCTCAGAGCTCGAGAGTAGAATCAGCGAAGCTATCGAGAGATGCAAGAAGGAGGATAACAATAAAGATTTTCGCGACTTGATGCTTTTGATTGCGCAGATTAGAGTTATGGAAGGGAACCCGATAGAAGCGCTTAGGGTTTATCAGGAACTGGTCAAGGATGATGCTAGAGACTTTAGGCCGTATCTGTGTCAAGGTTTGATATATACGTTGATGAAGAAGAAGGATGAAGCTGAGAAGCAGTTCGAGATTTTTAGAAAGTTGGTCCCTGAGGATCATCCCTATAAAGAGTATTTTGATTCCAATACCAACAAGCTTTTCGCCAAGAATTAAGTCTGAGAATTTGAATGCTTAGTTATGTTTGGTTTGTAGTTTGTTACTTCGTCACTCAAAACTTATCATCATCGAGTTGAAAGTCTTTTGTTATTGGATGATTCACAGATTGTCTTTACAACATAGAAGAAAACAGAGAGAAACAAAAGCCCATGATATATAACTCTTTTGGCCTTCAGCAAGGTCGTGAAGAAATCCATAGCTTAGATAAGAAAGTCACTGATCATTATGATTCTGAAACTACGTGACAATATACTGAACACTGTTTTAGATATATGTCCATTCAGTGTAACTAACACCAATTCAAGAAGAGAACACACACTTGCAATATGATGCAAAGAAGAGAGAGGTCGGCATGAGGACATACAAGATTTTCCGTTCAGAATTGAAAAAGCGACCACAGTGGACGTCGAAACCACTACATATTGATCCGATGTCAAAGGCCCTAATCCACTGCGCGTTGCAGTCAAACGCGCTAATCCACAATGTCAAAAAAATATACAATCGAGACTAAATCAAAGTCAAAAACTATATAATCAACACTAAGTCAAAGTCAAAATTTTACCACATTTAAACGCAGACTTTAGTACTAACGTTTCTAAATTTGATCTACCGTAAAAAAGTGTTTTACGTTATAGATGGTATTAACAAATGTTAATTTCAGACATGAGAAATTAATGCCCAAAACTCGAATTCCCTTCGAGATTCAGAAAAGAAAATTTCAAACTTTGACCTTTAGAGTTAGCGTCGAAATAAACAGATGTTTATATATATAGCCGCCATTATTCGTTACTTGATATCCAAACAACTTGCCGACAAAAAAGCAAAGAACAAGGCAACTAGTAGCGAGAAATGACGAGACTACCCTTCTCTCCCGCTGTCATCTTGCTACTCCTAGCTACTCTCGCGGTGGCGGAGATTAAGTCCATCGCCATTTCCGATGATTCTCAGCCCGTGATTCTCTTGCAGACATTCGGGTTTACTCAGACCGGTCATGTAACCATCTCAGTATCGTCTTCTTCGAGTCAGGACTCGTCAAGGACAGGGTTCTACCTTGTAGAACAAGAATCGGTTCTCCAGGTAGACTTGGAGCTCCAGCAAAACTCTAGCTTCTGCGTACTGGACTCACACTACGTCACCATTTCGATGAATCATATCTAGTAACTTCCCCTGGAGATTACTCTCTCTTCTTTGCGAACTGCGTACCGGGAACTAAGGTTTCCATGAAGTTCAACACGGAGATGTACAATCTTGACCCAAACGGGTCAAAGAATTACTTACCAGCCGGGTCAACCCAACTACCCGGCTTGTTATTTGTCTTCTCCCTCTGCTACTTGAGTTTCTTCGGTCTCTGGGTCTATTTCGGCTACAACAAGATTCACATTTTAATAGCGGCTCTGCTTCTAATGAAAGCCCTTAGTCTTATTTGCGCTTACGAGGTTAAACACTACGTGAAAACCACAGGCACGCCGCCGCACGGCTGGATCATTCCTTTCCACGTTTTCCAGTTCATTGCAAACGTTTTGCTCTTCATGGTGATTGTTCTTATCGGAACAGGTTGGTCGTTCTTGAAACCTAAGCTACAAGAAAAGCAGAAAAAGTTGTTGATGATGGTTATCCCATTTGAGGTTATCCACCATCGCTTCTATTGTGATTGGAGAGACAGGACCATATGTCCACAACTGGATACTCTGGACGTACATCTTCTTGTTTGCGGAGGTATCTTGCTGGGTCGCGATGAGATGGGTGATGGTTTTGTGGATGTGTTGTGTAAGAAAGACATCAAGAAAAGCGGCCACCTCACCATTTTTTGGGAATTTCTACAGTTTGGTTTTTGTGTATCTGCTTTTGACAAGGGTGGGTGTGTTTGCGTTGAAGGAGATTGTTGATTATGAGTATCAGTGGGTGAGCAATGCAGTTGGGGAGATTGTAAGTCTTGCGTTTTATGCAGTGATGTGTTATTATATGTTCAGGCCAATGGGAAGGAATGTGTATTTTGATGTTGAAGATGAAGAAGAAGAAGAACAACAATTGCTACAGATCTTTCCCTTGAAGAAGATCGAGTTTGAGCTCTGAAGCTATTTGAAACTAAGTTGTTTTGTGTTTTTTATACACATGTAATATAGATGTGCTCTCTTTTACAGTACCTTAAGGCTTGCTTGTTATATCATGATGGCCCGTTTATCATTTGCAATTGTATGTGTATTATCTGTTGAAAATATATCATTTTAGTGTTCTTTTTGTTTGCTAATCATACCATGTCTAAGGCCATGCGTCCTTCTACGCCTGGATCGAAGCTTCCTCCTTTTGCCAATGAGAATCAGCTTTCTCACGTCCTTTTTTTTTTTTTTTTTTTTTAAATTTGCGGTGCAAATTTTGGGGTTTTCTTAATGGATTTAAATGGGATAAATAGATTCAAGTGTTGATTCTCTTTATATCTAAAAGTAACTAAAAGCACAAAAATCGAGATGTTAAATAGCTACTGAGGAATTTGATTGGGAAGAAGTTGATGGTGGTGACATTTCACCGATGCTCTTGAGTGGCAAGTTTTCAACTTTTCGCTAAACTCTCATACTCTAGAGATCAACTTTGGAAGTTGCCTACTGATGATTCAGAGTATAGGAAACAAAGCTTGTTCTTCATTTGCCTTGTAATCATGAGTACCATGGCGAATGCATTGTACTGTGGAGAAACAAGGACCGGTCTGATTCCAAATAAATATAACGGTTAAGAGAGTATGGTTCGATTAATAATAATTTGAGTCAGCTTTTTAAAATTATAACCGTTAGAAAAACGCGTGTTCGTCAAACGCAGAAATAAATGCCCCTTATCAGTCTTACAAAAAAAATGCCCCTTATCAAAATATAACCATTACAGAAATGCAGCTATATCTTCTAATAACTTTTATTCCACCATAATATTTTTTTTCTTTTCCTTTGTAAGAATTATGACGATCACTCTTGAAAAATTTGCAAAACTCGAATATCCAATTACATTAGTAAGTGTTACGTTATTTGTAAGTAGTGAATTTGTTTGAGGATTTCCAAGCTTCTTCTAACTCTTTTATCCAATTATGTTTCTGGATTTTTCTTTTTTTTAATTGTGCCAATAGAAATCATATAAGATGGTGTCAGAAGACTATAACAAAATAAAAAGAATATAATGATACTGAGATCTTACTATTAGTGTTGAATCTGTTGATGGTGTGGTAATTTGGTATATATATTCATCTAATTAGAATTAAATCACAAACTAAACATTTTTGTAGCCTAATTAAAGTCACTGTAAACGGGTGATAGTGTACTTGTAACCCCACATGCCACTAAAGTACTCTTGATTTTTTTTTTTTTTGGGTCAAAAAGTACTCTTGAATTTTAGTTTGAATATTATAAAGTAGATTGATTGGCAGACAAAGTTTTAAAAAGGTAGCTGCTAAGTAAAAAATAGACCGTTGGGAACAAAAGTTAAATTAAAAATAATAAAAAAAAGATCCGTTAGGAAAAGAAACCTTTTTATCCGTTTTCAAACTCTCTCTATCTCATTCCTCGTGTCTGTTTTGACTTTTCATTCAGACAATCACCAATTAGATTCATGTCCGAAGCCGAGAAAGATTCATCTTGTTTCGTGTTTATGTTCTTGTTTGAAAGTTACAAAAATCTACGGTGTCCTACTCCGATGGACACCGGTGACTATCACTCCGGAGTCCGGGACATTACCCGGCGGGTGTCCAAGCCGACACAGGATCTGTCACCAAACGCCTTCATTCAAGTACCCCGGAGGAGCCCCGCGGCCTCATCACGCCAGATCCAAGGGGAAGACCCGACTCTTGAAACCCTAACGCCGCCGTCTGTGCAGATCCGCCACCACACAGGTCCGAGACGCTGCTACTCCTCCATTCTCCCAGCGGTGAAGAGAAAGCTCCAGGCCGGCGAGGAACGAACTAAAGTGAACCGCCATCTCTTTAGAAAGCTCCGCCGATACTAAACCATTCTCACCAACGGCGACAGACCCATCCCCGATGACTGACAAGCGGCTTCCGGCAACCTCACAGTCGTCCTCAAACCGAAAGCATCACCATCAAACCGACGAGCTACCAGAGATCGAGAAATCATAGAGGCCAACCGCACAGATGACGTACCCGATTCGCCGGCAAAACAGAGAAGAAACTTCATCGAACCCCAGATCTCGACTGCTCCGTCCTGTAGCGCATATTCCGAGTGGGTATGGAGGTCGTTAAAGCTCCGGCGTCGCCGCCATCACCGCAGCGACTCCAACCCTAAAGCAACGAGAAAGTTTGTGTTTAAGAGGCGCGTGTATTCACTTGCCTCTCAAAGGCTGTTTATTTCAAACACTCTCTCTCATTCCTCGTGTCTGTTTTGACTTTTCATTCAGACAATCACCAATTAGATTCATGTCTGAAGCTGAGAAAGATTCATCTTGTTTCGTGTTTATGTTCTTGTCTGAAAGTTGAAAAAATCTACGGAGAGATAGGGGTCTAGGTTCTAGAAACTGTTTGAGAGGAGCTTATGAGTTTGATTTCAAAGGTTTGAGCTTTTATTTACAAAACCCAGTTTTTAATTGTGAGGCCATAGAGAAATATTGGATACTATAAGAGAATTAGAAGATGATTGCAAGAACCCCACAAAAGCAGAGAGGAAGGTGGTGATGGTAGAGCCTCGTCTCAACTCAGATCTTCTCAGGGAAACAATCAACAAGGTATGTTGGTCCAATTAAATTACATCATTAGTTTACAACTTTATTTCTTTAATCTACTTCTTAACAAATTTTGCAAACGCTCCAGCGATCTCAGGCTCCTTCCCATTATGTTTCTAACTTTTACTTAATTAGTATCATTATTGAACCCACTGCAAATAAAATTGTCTTCATTCTGGCCCCAAGTTGTTAAAAAAACTTTCTTTTAATGGATTATAAGTAATAGTTTATATGACAAGATGAGCTTAATTATGCTAGTTTCCACAATTGATGTGATCTTCTATCAACGTTGATAAACGTATGGAAAGACTGCAAGAACTGCAATACACAATAGAAGGAGGAACCAAAGTTGTTTTTGGTGTGAACCTTAGCTCTTGAAGCACAAGAACTTACTTGAAGACGTCTTATATGCAAACAAAAAACTTCAAGGTAAATCTAGAAGAAACAAAAGTCAAACCTTGTTACTTATAACGAAACATCAGTGTTCATTTTCTAGTTTTATATTTTCACTTGGTATTATTCATTTGTTGTAGGATCAAGAATGCCACAAACAAGAAATCTCCAATAGAAAAGTTTCCACGTAACTCACCAGGTAAAATCTCTATTTCTCTATCTCTCACCCACACAAGCATTACTTATAACGAAACATCAGTGTTCATTTTCTAGTTTTATATTTTCACTTGGTATTATTCATTTGTTGTAGGATCAAGAATGCCACAAACAAGAAATCTCCAATAGAAAAGTTTCCACGTAACTCACCAGGTAAAATCTCTATTTCTCTATCTCTCACCCACACAAGCATTAGACGAAGCTTTGTAGGAGTTCGGTATTTTATCCAAATAAATTGATTTAATTCGTTATTCGTTTTGATTCGATCTAAAAAATCCGGATATCCGTAAGTCTTTGGAACAAAACAATTATTAAAAATCAATATCCATTAAAAATGAAACAAATCAAAAAAATACTAAAACTTTTAGAAGTAGATATCCGATTTGCTCTCACTTTTGTATAAATAGATGTATATCTACAATAAAAATTTCAAAAAAGTAATTTCAATAATTATTAATTTATCATAATTCTATTAATCTATTTATATAAAGGTATTAAATTAAAAAGGAATATAAAATAAATATAAAATTTTTCATTTATAGCGAACAAGTATCGTACGAACTAGCACAAACAACACTACAATTGTCTAAAATTCTATATTTTATATAAAAAAATAATTTTTAAAATTATGAAACATAAAATTTCATTAATTTCTTATATTACATTATGGTTTAGGATTATGATTTAGGGATTAGGATGTTTAGGATTTAGGGTTAGGGTTTAGGGTAGTATAGGGTTAGGTTTAGGGTCTAAGTTTAGAGTATAGGGTAACCCTAACACTAAACTTAACCCTAGACTCTATCTTTAACCCTAAACATAACCCTATACTCTAACCCTAAACTTAACCCTATACTCTAACCTTGACCCTAAACCTTAACCTTAAACTCTAACTCTATACCCTAACCCTAAATCATAACACCAACAACACTACAATTATCTAAAATCTATATTTTATAAAAAATAATTAATTTTTTAAATTATGAAACATATAGTTTCATTAATTTTTTTATATGATATTATGGTTTAGGATTATGATTTAGGGCTTAGGATGTGTAGGATTAGGGGTTAAGGTTAGAATATAAGGTTTAGGGTAAGAGCATAGGGTTTAGGGTTATGTTTAGGGTTAGGGTTTAGGGTTTAACCCTAACCCTAAACTTAACCCTAACCCTAAACCCTAACCCTAAACTTTTACCCTAAGCTTAACTCTATACTCTAACCCTAAATCTTAGGGTTTTGGTTTTAGAGTTTAGGGTTAAGGTTAGAATATAGGTTTAGGGTTAATATAAGGTTTAGGGTTAAGTTTAAAGTTTAGGGTTAAATCCAAACCCTAACCCTAAATCCTATATATTCTAACCCTAAACTCTAACCCTAAACCCTATATACTTTAACCCTAAACCTTAACCCTAAAATCCTATATACTCTAACCCTAACCTTGTACTCTAACCCTAACCTTGTACTCTAACCCAAACCCTAAACCTTAAACTCTAATCCAAACCCTAAATCTTAAGCTCTAACCCTAACTCTTAACCACAACACCAACAACACTACAATTGTCTAAAATTCTATATTTTATAAAAAAAAATTAATTTTTAAAATTATGAAACATAAAATTTCATTAATTTTTTATATTATATTATGGTTTAGGATTATGATTTAGGGTTTAGAATACTAGGGTTAGAGTCTAAGTTTAGAGTATAGGGTTTAGGGCTTAGGGTGTTTAAGATTTAGGGTAGTATAGGGTTAGAGTTTAGGGTAGTATAGGGTTAAGGTTTAACCTTAACCCTAAACATAACCCTAGACCCTAACCCTATACTCTAACCCTAACCCTAAATCTAGGGTTTTGGTTTTAGGGTTTAGGGTTAGAATATAGGGTTTAGGGTTAGGGTTATGTTTAGGATTAGGTTAAAACCCTAACCCTAAACCCTATATACTCTAACCCTAACCCTAACTCTAACTCTAACCCTAAACCTAAACATAACCCTATATTCTAAACCCTAACCCTAAGTTTCAGGGTTTCGGTTTTAGGGTTAGAATATAAGGTTTAGGGTTAGGGTTTTGTCTAGGGTTAGGTTTAAACCCTAAACCCTAACCCTAAACCCTAACCATAAACCCTAACCCTAAACCCTAACCCTAACCCTAAACCCTAACCCTAACCCTAAACCCTAACCCTAACCCTAAACCCTAGCTCTAACCCTAAACCCTATACTTTAACCCTAACCCTAAACCCTAACCCTTAGCCTAAACCCTAACCCTAAACCCTAACCCTTAGCCTAAACCCTAACCCTAAACCCTAACCGTATATACTTTAACCCTAACCCTAAACCCTACGTACTTTAACCCTAACCCTAAACCCTAAACCCTACATACTTTAACCCTAACCCTAAACCCTAACCCTTAGCCTAAACCCTAAACCCTAACCCTATATATTTCAACCCTAACCCTAAACCCTAAACCCTAACCCTATATATTTCAACCCTAACCCTAAACCCTAACCCTATATACTTTAACACTAACCCTAAACCCTAAACCCTATTTACTTTAACCCTAACCCTAAACCCTAAACCCTATTTACTTTAACCCTAAACCCTAAACCCTAACCCTTAGCCTAAACCCTACATACTTTAACCCTAACCCTAAACCCTAACCCTTAGCCTAAACCCTAAACCCTAACCCTATATATTTCAACCCTAACCCTAAACCCTAAACCCTAACCCTATATATTTCAACCCTAACCCTAAACTCTAACCCTATATACTTTAACAGTAACCCTAAACCCTATATACTTTAACCCTAACCCTAAACCCTAAACCCTATATACTTTAACCCTAACCCTAAACCCTAACCCTTAGCCTAAACCCTAACCCTAAACCCTAACCCTAACCCTAAACCCTAACCCATTAGCCTAAACCCTAACCCTAACCCTTAGCGTAAACCCTAACCCTAAACCCTAGCCCTAACCCTAAACCCTATACTTTAACCCTAACCCTAAACCCTAACCCTTAGCCTAAACCCTAACCCTAAACCCTAACCCTATATACTTTAACCCTAACCCTAAACCCTACGTACTTTAACCCTAACCCTAAACCCTAAACCCTACGTACTTTAACCCTAAACCCTAACCCTAAACCCTAAACCCTACATACTTTAACCCTAACCTTAAACCCTAACCCTTAGCCTAAACCCTAAACCCTAACCCTATATATTTCAACCCTAACCCTAAACCCTAAACCCTAACCCTATATATTTCAACCCTAACCCTAAACCCTAACCCTATATACTTTAACCCTAAACCCTAAACCCTAACCCTATATATTTCAACCCTAACCCTAAACCCTAACCCTATATACTTTAACCCTAAACCCTATATACTTTAACCCTAACCCTAAACCCTAACCCTATATACTTTAACCCTAACCCTAAACCCTAAACCCTACGTACTTTAACCTTAACCCTAAACCTATATACTCTAACCCCAAACCCTATGTACTCTAACCCTAAACCCTATGTACTCTAACCCTAAACCCTAACCATAAAAATAAACCAAAACCCTAAACTCTAACCTAACCCTAAACCCTAACTTTAACCCCAATCCCTAAGCAATAACATTAACCAAAACCTTACCCGATCCCTAAACTCTAACCCTCACCCTATCCTTACCGTAGCCTATACATATGGATACACATACACATATACATATATATTAATACGTCTATATATTATATATATACACGATATACACATATTCATGCATGCACATATACCGTACATATATACATACACCCTCTAACCCTAAACTCTAAACATAACCCTCAACCCTAACCCAATACTCAACCCTAAACCCTAATTTTATCTTTAACCCTAACTCTAACCTTAAACATAACCCTAAATCTAAACCTAAACCTAAACCTAATATTTAGGGTTAGGTTTTACAGTTTAAGGTTATGTTTAGGGTTAAAGATTAGTGTCTATGGTTAAGGTTAGAGTTTAGGGTTAGGATTTTGGGTTAGGATTTAGGGATTAGGTTTAACCCAAACCCCAAACATAATCCGATTTGCTCTCATTTTTGTATAAATCGATTTTTATTATTAAAATTATTATTTTATCATAATAATAATTTTAGGGTTTAATCCTAAACTCTAAAATTAACTTTAACCTTATACTCTAACCATAAACTTTAACCCTAAATAGATTTTGTTTCTTATTCTCAGTTCTTGAGCATATTCAGAATCACCTTTATGTTACGTTATGGGCATAAACGTTGATATGTTGCAAGTTACTTGAAATTTTAAATTAACAAGCATTGACATTGATGATATTACATTCAAATACCCTCGTATATGATTTATTTTATTGCATACAGACATTTGTAACTGAACCCATCAATCTTGCAAGTAAAGATTGTCTAATGAACAACAATTTTCATGCAAGTAAAAAAAAAATGTATGTAGTGTACACGAGTTTTCGAATGCCAAAACTAACCAAATTTCATCTCAAAGGAACATTCGATGAAAACAATCTAAGATGTATTTTTTCAGAGGTAAACTAAAGTACGACCTGAAATCGAAACGACACATCTCTACAAGTTGATTAAGCAGTTTAATTCTAAAGTGTCAATCAATAATGTCTTAGTTTTTAACTGGTTAATCTGCAAAAAACAAACAAAGGTTGATTAGAAAGTTTTTTAAAAGCTAATGCAAAAAACAAACAAAGGTTGATTAGAAAACAAATACAAACACCAAAATGCATCTGTTTTCTGCAATTTCCTGAGCTCAACCAAATATTCCACTTGCGAAGTAACATCAAGTGTAACAGGAAAGATGCTATAGATCTGGTTTGCTTGACAGTGGAAAGTTTCCACAGTGGTACTCGTGTCAAAGAAAAGATGGACTTTGACTCCCAAACTTCACATATAGGCTACTGGATAAGAGACTGCTACAAGGAAACATTGATGATGGGCGATTTGATGACGTAGGAAGGATTAGTTTCTTTGATGCCAATGTTCATAGCGCTAGGGCACATGATGGTGGAGAAGCTTTATTGTTTTGGTTAGAAGTGTACTCTTTAAGAGATGAGAGATCAGATTCCCAAAACTTGTAAAGACACATAACTTTGATCTTTGGCTGGCTTCTTTAAGGTCTTTTCAATTAGTGTGTAGGACATTACAAATAAAGCATGCCAAGAAGAAGCAATAGCTTGGTTATGATGCCACACTATATGAAGCCAAAGAGTTGTGTGCAAGAAGTAAAACTCTTCTGGAAGGTGGATATGCATCTCTACTTTACAGTGCAAGTCAAGAGAATGACGTTGCAGATCTATTCCTCTGTGTAGTATCAGATGTTCCGAAGCGTAAAGAAGCACTAGTTCCAACACTAAAGAGTGGTTCAGTGACTGAACCTAAAGAAGGTTATCCTCATGATGAAGACGTGTCGAAGTCCATTCAGTTTCTGAAAAATCTCAAGGTTTAGTCAATAACCTTTTTTTGTATCAGTTTTTAAAAAACTTTTTAATCAACCTTTGTCTGTTTTTTTGCAGATTAACCAGTTGGAAACTAAGACATTACTGATTGATACTTCTAGGATTAAACTGCTCAATCAACTCGTAGAGATGTGTCGTTTCGATTATAGGTCGTACCTTAGTTTACCTCTGAAAGAATACATCTTAGATTATCTTTCATCGAATGTTCCTTTGAGATGAAATTTGATTAATTTTGGCCTTTGGAAACTGATGTACAGTACATACAATTTTTTTACTTGCATGAAAATTGTTGCTCATTAGACAATTTTTCGTTACTTGCAAGATTGATCAAGTACACTACATACATTTAATTGTCTAGTTAAATTTTGGTTTCTCGTGTAATCATTTTAGCCTAATGGGTTCAGTTACACATGTTTGTATGCAATAAATCAAATCATACACAAATGTATTTGAATGTAACATTATCAATGTCAATGCTTGTTAATTTAAAATTTCAAGTAACTTGCAGTGTATAAGCGTTTAGACCCATAACATATCATAACCAGCACGTGATTGTGAATATGCACAAGAACTGAAAATAAGAAGCAAAACTAAACATGTGTATTTGCTTGAAAAGTTTTATGCGCTTGATTAAAAAGTATCCACAAAAGTTTTTATCTATAATCTATTAGAGACACATAAGAAAAATAGATTGTCTAGCATGAGAAAGTGAGCGAAGGTAACCAACGAACAAAGATTCAGCGTCTGAGGAGGCTCTCTTCCCTTCAACTGCCACAGAGACCAGAGATATGGAACCAAACGAGTACCTTTATAGTTCTAATGACAAAGGAATTCTGAAGTAGCGGTCAAGATATAAGATGATAGATAAGCTGGGGTGGTCAAACGCATTGGCACAACAACTCAAAAGCAATCAACACTAGCTTACGAACACAATCTCTCAAACAGCATTAAAAAAAGAACTCTATTGCTGCTGCATGTGCTTGGTACGAACATGCAATGTTAAAAAGGACCATCCACATTCCCAAATAGTTCAATGAAATAAAAGTCTATACTTACCATTTCAAGCACCTGCAACATGGAAAACAATCAACACTAGCCACTTCAGAATTCTCCTAGGCAGGTCCTAACACATTGATAATTGCTTTTTTTAAGACGATCAAAACTATAGTTTACTCGTTGGTGAAAAGCTCTTGTTCCCGTCCATCTGAGAAGATTATTGCATGACCACGGCCTTAATAAAAGATACTACACACGGGGGGACTTCTAATTGCTGAAATAAACGGAGAATCAAGCAGCCAGAGAGGGAATAAAAAAACGCTACAACACTACTTGCAGAGTTAGATACGAGAAATAAACCAGGAACCACTAAACATGAGTATTTAGCTAACACTACTTGTGTTTCCTGATACAGCTGCCTCCTGTGAAAACAGAACGAAACAAATAGATAAGTACCGTTAGTCATCCTATACATTCCCTCAACTTAATAGTTGAGAGAAGAAAACATTAGTTAATATATACCTTGCGAATATTTTACCTTCACAGGTAAATCTAAAGATGGATCAGAAGCCACATTATTGACAAAGTACTCCAAAGAAGCTCTTATTCTAAGATAATTCAGGTTGTTTTCCGTTAATCGTCTTCAGCAAAATCAACTTTAGTATTTTTCCCAAAACGGGCGAGCCTAGCTTTTCTTCCTCACTTTAGTAGGGAGTGGTGATGCAGTAATCCCAAATCTGATTGAAACATAAAGCCACATCTTTAAAAAAAAAAAAACAGACTCAAAATAAGTACCTGTCAGCTCTACACAGTCAAAGAATAAAGTTAGATTATACATACACCATCCGAGTACATACATACCCAAAACAAATTCATTCTATTAATTTGGCCCAACATGTGTTCCCCCAAAAAAAAAACAATTTGCCCCAACAAAGCACGGCGAAAATAAGAGGGTAAGCCGCTTTCTAGTATATTTAGGCCTATGGGCTTTTGAGGCCCGCATATACGTCCACAGTTTACTATTTAAATCGCCAGAAACCCTAAATCCATTTTGCTTCGTACCCTTACGCATAGTCTCCGTGCTACACTCTCGTTCCACCCTGAAAATGGCAGCCGCCGCCGCACGCCCTCTAGTCACCGTCCAAGGACTCGATGGTGACATGTCCACCGACCAATCTACCACCGTTTGCTTACCCGACGTCATGACCGCACCCGTGAGGCCAGACATCGTCAACTTCGTCCACCACCAAATCTCCAACAACAGCCGTCAGCCTTACGCAGTCTCCAAACGCGCCGGTCACCAGACCTCCGCTGAGTCATGGGGAACCGGACGAGCCGTGTCCCGTATCCCTCGTGTTCCCGGTGGTGGAACTCACCGCGCAGGTCAAGCAGCCTTCGGAAACATGTGTCGCGGTGGTCGTATGTTTGCTCCGACTAAGATCTGGAGACGCTGGCACCGTCGCGTCAATGTCAACATGAAGAGGCACGCGATTGTTTCCGCCATCGCCGCAACTGCTGTTCCCTCTCTCGTGATGGCTCGTGGTCACAAGATCGAGAATGTTCCTGAGATGCCTCTTGTTGTTAGCGACTCAGCTGAGGCCGTGGAGAAGACTTCCGCTGCGATTAAGGTTTTGAAGCAGATCGGTGCTTATGATGACGCCGAGAAGGCCAAGGATAGTATCGGGATCCGTCCAGGTAAAGGTAAAGCGAGGAACCGTCGTTACATTTCTAGGAAAGGTCCTCTTGTTGTGTACGGAACCGAAGGAGCTAAGATTGTGAAAGCGTTTAGGAATATTACTGGTGTTGAGCTTTGTCATGTAACGAGGCTTAACTTGTTGAAGTTAGCTCCTGGTGGTCACCTTGGTCGGTTTGTGATTTGGACTAAGTCTGCTTTTGAGAAGCTTGAGTCTATCTATGGTTCGTTCGAGAAGCCATCTGAGCAGAAGAAGGGTTATGTCTTGCCTCGTGCGAAAATGGTGAACGCTGATCTTGCTAGGATTATTAACTCTGATGAGGTTCAGAGTGTTGTGAAGCCTATTAAGAAGGATGCGAAGAGAGCTGTGCTTAAGAAGAACCCATTGAAGAACCTTAATGTGATGCTTAAGTTGAATCCGTATGCTAAGACCGCGAAGAGGATGTCTTTGTTGGCTGAAGCACAGAGGGTTAAGTCTAAGAAGGAGAAGCTCGAGAAGAAGAGGAAGACCGTCACTAAGGTATGGTTTAGGAATGGATTATTTTATTTTCTGTGCTATTGGTATTGGGAATTGTTTGTTGATTGATTTGGATTAGTTTTGCAGAGATACTCTTGTTCTATCCTGAACATTTCATATGTTTTATATTCAGTTGTGCTGATTCATTTCTCTTTGCTCGTTTGTTTTCTTCTTTACTCCAGGAGCAAGCACAAGCCATTAAAGCAGCAGGTAAGGCATGGTACCAGACTATGATCTCCGACAGTGATTACACAGAGTTTGATAACTTCACCAAGTGGCTCGGAGCCAGTCAGTAACAAGAATATGATTTTGTTATCTCATATAAGATTTTGGTTCTGTTTTATGTTTTATGATTCTCATTTCTCTTGGATTTATCTGTGTTCCAATCTCTTGAGTTGTTTACTTGTTGAGTTAAAGAGGATTTGAGTATCAACATGTTTCAACTCTTTTCAGGTTTAGTTATTTTGCTTTAATATCTTTTGATCATCTTTATCATAGCAAACAGTAGTAGTCAAAGCCGGGATAGAGTTAAATAATCAGTGTCATCATGACAGTGTCATGGCATCTGGTAGCCTTCAGCACAGTCGTGCTAAAGCAGGATGAAAGTTAGAAGTTAGAACAAATGTTTATCCTGTATTTAAGAGAGCGGAGCCAGAAGCAATATGAATATTCCAAAGAAGACTTGATCTTACGTAGTTTAATATCGTGGGCCAGCATCGTCAGCCCTTTGGACATAACTAGGTCTATCCAGGCCGAGAGGTATGATAATCGTAAAATTTGAAGATCGATTGCTCCAACCATAAATCATCAAAAAAAATTAAAAATTTATTAATTTGCATTATAATCCTTGACATTAATAAAAACTGTTAATAATGATAAAATTTCACAAATACATTTAATATGTTATATAACATACAATATTATTATATTATATAATAAAAGATAATTTAAATTAATAAAATAACACACATACACAACTTGAAAAAAATACATATAAAATATCAAATTACTCAAGCATTGAAGATGGTAGACCAAATTCATCACAACACCCACTTGGATCGAAGAAAACAAAATAAAAAAAAATTAGCTGAAGGTAATAATTCATTTTGCTGATTCTATGATTTCATCAAAGGACAAATCCTTAATATCTTAGAAGAAAATGCATCAACTAGGAGTAACTATTTATATATCTCAATACAAATTGTTACATATTTATATATTTTCCTCTACTTTTAATTGATAAAAATATTTAGCATTTTAACATGTATAGTTTTGTTTGAATTGTGAAAAGAAGAAGGCTACAACTGGACTACAAATAAATAGGAAGTGTTTTTTTTTTATCAAAAGGAAGTATCTTTATATTTTAAAAGCAAATCATCTAAGGTAAGATCTTTTTTGTCAACAAAGTTAGATTTTGTTCTAATTAATTGGAAATATAACTTCTCTCCGAAAATGGTGTAGTCCCAACTTTCCATAATTTGTATAGTTTTTGTCAGATATTTTGTCACTTTCCCTGAAAATTACAAGGAAACTAGTGAGAAAATTATGGAAGATTTTAGGAAGTAACAATAGATTTCAAACATTAAATTATCAAAAACATCTAAATATTTCATAATGTTAAGTAGATTTGGACGCCCCTGAATTGTTTTAAATTAATTATCATGAGAAACTAGTTTAAATAAATTTTTATTTCTTTTGTCTTTTAAATATTACATTGACTAATTTTGTGAAAAAATACTAATGATCTGATTACTTTCTTAGATATATATGTTTTCAGTAAGATTTAGGTGGCGGAAGACTTGCTGTGTTTGTTTTAGTTTCATCTCATGATTACACCTTCTTAAACGAAGCCCTACAGTAAAAGACTTAATGACGCATTAATCATGTTACATTTAATATGAAAAGAACAAATTAGGCTATGAATAAACATAGACTAATTTGTGGAAAAAAAGAAAAGAAAAAGAAGCTTTTGATTAATTGCACGGCTTATAACCGCTAATGAAACACGTGGCACAAGTAATCAGAAGAGGCGGTGCTAAATACTCTAATCCAAAATCGCGAAAGAAACGACTTACAAGACACTACATCCGTTGGATATTGGTTCAACTAATATAGACCGTCAGATCTAATCAAACCTTTCCTCCTGTTTGAAGTACCCGTGAGCGCATCCGCAGAGGATAAATTAAATTCTTGTGTAACCAGCGTTCTCCTTAACAAGGAAAGTGATATACATATAGTTTTGTATATATGTGATTTCTGGAGATTAAAAAGCCCTAAAGATTCTCCTCTCTGTTATCTCCTCAATCTCTCAGAGAGGATATTTAAGGTTCTCTCGATACCAATCAAACAAAGAGAACGTGTCTGTGACTTGAAAGGTCTGTGATTACGATTTATCACTGCGATCATGATCTTTTCTTCTGGATATTATGTTTTGTTAAATTTTTGTTCTCGTCAGTGAAGCCTATCTCTTTGCTTAGTTTGATTCTCTCTCTCTCTGTGTGATAATGATCGCATATGTCTGTGTTGATTCCTGGTGTTAACTAGAATTGCAGGAGAAAAATCCTAAACTTGTTGCTCTTATCTCCACTGATTAACTCTTAGTTGTTGAAACCTCTCTTTATCTTCTTATGGGTTTGTTTGTAATTGGGAAAGCATCTATCTTGATATTTAAAAGATATGTCTTTGGTTTGTGTAGGTTGATCTTTTAATTGGAAGATCAAAGTGATGGAGAACAGAGGCCAGAAACGAATGGAGGTTGTGGATGAGCTACCTGCTGATAAGAGAGCTTGTAACTCACAGGACTCCAGGGCAAGCACTTCTGACTCGTCTGCTCAAGAAGCCAATGGAACGAGTTCAGGACATGAAAACACTGACGCTGATATGGATACTTCTTCATCTGATTCTCCTTCTACTCATTCAGATGGAGAACAAGACAGGGAGGACTCCGACTATGGATCTTGCGATTCTGATGATGATGATGATGCAGCAGATCCAAGGCACAGGGTGCTTCAGGATTTCCAGAGGGGGAGATCATCTGAGGATCAGCAGAAATTGAGCTCTCTCGTGTCGAGGCTGAGTGAAGAAATCGATCCTTCTTTGCAGTTAACTGGTCTTACCGAGTTATGTGAAGTGCTGTCTTTCTGTACTGAAGACTCGCTGTCCACTGTTATGGCCGACAAGCTCTCGCGGGTGCTTGTTAACTTGGCTAATCATGAGAGCAATGCAGATATCATGCTGCTCGCTATCAGAGCGATTACTTACTTGTCTGATGTTTATCCCCCGTCTGTAGCATTCCTTGTAAAACATGAGACTCTCCCTGCTCTCTGTCAAAGACTACTGACAATTGAGTACTTGGACGTTGCTGAGCAGGTACATATACCTTTTGCCACAGGAGTCCCTTTTTTCTTCTTACACCTCAAGAGACCTTGTTTTGATCAGTGTTTCATTCTAACTATTAACTCGGCCAGTGTTTGCAAGCACTTGAGAAAATATCCCGAGATGATCCAGTGGCGTGCTTGAATGCTGGAGCAATTAAGGCAGTGCTTTCATTTATTGATTTCTTCTCAACAAGCTTACAGGTTAGCCATCTGGAGTGCTATATCGATTTTTTCTGTTTTTTTTTTTTTGTGACTTGCTTTAGCTCGAAGGGGTGACTTTACGAGAGTTATTGATTTGAACATCGCATTTGAATCAGCGAGTCGCAGTTTCTACCGTTGTGAACATATGTAGGGAGCTTTCGTCTGAGTCTCCCTCGCCTTTTATGGATGCTGTTCCAATTTTATGCAATCTTCTACAATATGAAGATCGACAGGTCATAATGATAATCATTTCTCTTCTTCTTATCTTTTCTTAACTGAAAAAATGTTCTTCTACGACTTACTGATAGCATAATGTTGTACTTGCAGTTGGTGGAGAGTGTAGCTATTTGCTTAACAAAAATAGCCGATCAAGTTAGCCAGTCACCTGAAATGTTGGATCAACTATGTAGCCATGAACTGATTCATCAATCCATACATCTTTTAAACTTGAATGGCCGCACCACCCTATCTCAACCTGTTTACAATGTACATGAGATCTCTTCTTCTTTTGGATGATCGCCCTTGAAATTTATATTCATTGCATGAACATAACATCTTAGCACTTTGGCTTTCTGGCAGGGTGTGATTGGATTGCTAAGAAAACTATCTTCTGGTTCAAGTTTAGCCTTCAGAACGTTATATGAGCTTAATATTGGCTACAGACTAAAAGAAATTATATCCACGTACGACATTTCTCATTCAGTGTCTTCTACACATCCCATCAATGCAGCTTCCAACCAGGTATGAGTACTTTCATATATCACTTTTTTGTTCTTTTATAATCAAATAGAGGTTTTTTTTTCTTTTCAAAATAGTCATCTCTCAAAGTATCTTTTGGTGGATGGAATGCAACGATAGTGATTTAATGTTGGTGATGAAAACCAATTTACTACTCAGGTTCATGAAGTCTTGAAATTGGTAATTGAGCTTCTTCCATCTTCACCAGTAGATGATAACCAGCTGGCATTGGAAAAGGAACGTTTTCTTGTCAATCAGCCCTGTCTCTTGCAACAATTTGGAGCAGCCATGCTTCCTGTTATGATTCAGGTTTCATCCGACATACAGTTTTATGCTCTGTGCATAAGAATTTTATGGTTATTTCTCTTAAGAGTATGATGTATCTTGTCAATTCTTTGTAGGTGCTAAAATCTGGAGCGAACGTATATGTTTGTTATGGTTGCCTATCAGCAATTCACAAGCTGACTTGCTTGAGTAAGTCAGCCGATTTTATCGATTTACTGAAAAATGCAAACATTTTAAGGTACTTTGTTGTCTATTCTACTGTTTTCTTTTCTTTTTCTGTTGTGAATTCCTTAACCCTGTTGTTTTCTAGCTAATGATAGTGCTTTCATGATGCTGCAGTGTTTTGGCGGGCATTTTGTCAAGGAAAGATCATCATGTGGTCGTTGTAGCACTACAGATTGCTGAAGTGCTTCTTGGGAAATACAGAGATGCTTTTTTGAATTCGTTTGTAAAGGAGGGTGTTTATTTCGCAATTGAAGCACTGTTAAACTCTGATGGGGGGAAACATAATCCAGCATCTGGTTTCAGTGAAGGATTAACTGACGTTTCACAAAAGCATGTTCCGAAAGAGATTGTGAAATGCTTGTGCCAGTCTTTTGAAAGATCGACTTCCCCTTCTTCACAAACTTGTAAGATCGAAAAGGATTCTGTCTACATTCTTGCAACACGTATCAAGGAGAGTTTCTTTGGATCTGAGGTATTCGACTCTCAGAAAGGCTTGACAGATGTCCTCCAGAACCTTAAGCACTTATCTGCAGCACTTAACGATTTGATGACTGTACCTATTGATGCACGTGCCCTGCATGATGAGAAGTTCTTCTCAATATGGAATCAAATCATCGAAAGGCTGAATGGAAAGGATTCTGTGTCCACATTTGAATTTACAGAGAGTGGAGTTGTAAAGGCACTGGCAAATTACCTGTCTAATGGACTCCACCAAAGGAATTTTAGCAAAGGCGATCCTGAATGTGATAGTTTTCCATTTGTTGGCAACAGATTTGAAGTGTTCACAAGATTACTTTGGTCTGATGGCGAGGCAACTTCATCCGTATTAATAAAGAAGCTTCAAAGCTCCTTATCTTCTTTAGAAAACTACCCTATTGTCCTAAGCCAATTTTTGAAGCAAAGGAGTTCTTACGCGACTATTCCGAATGAACGTAGCACAAGTTATCCGGTCGTAAGAGTTCGTTTTGTAAAAGCAGAGGGGGAGACTTGTTTGCGTGATTACTCCCAAGACTTGGTCACCGTTGACCCACTTTGCTACTTGGATGCTGTCGATCAGTACATGTGGCCTAAAGTGCATTTAGAACCTTTAGATTCCGTCGAAGCAAAAGATCAAGCTATGGAATGTCAAACTTCTCAGCTGCAGTCAACTTCAATATCTTGTCAAGGTGAAAGCTCAAGTCATATGGAGATTGACAGTCCGGATGCATCTCAGTCCCAGGTAATTTCTAATCTTAGCCTTGCGGAAGTAGCATGTGCAACCTTCCTTTTAGACTAAGGTTTTGCTTTATTAGGAAGGATTCAAACGTTTAGAATATGAGTTTAGAGAAAGCATTTGTGTATTAGAACAGAATTCTCCGCTTTCCACCTGAAATTCCTAATGGTGAAAGTAGACGCCTTGATTTGAATCTTAATGCACTTTTGCATCATAAACGTTAGTTACGCTTTCCTGACTTGCACAAGTAGCAGTATTTTGAATTCAAGATGAGACATTAGGTAAGTTTTCGATTGTTGGTTTACTTGAGAAGAAGTTGACTTAGTATCTTTTCTTCTCTCTTTGGAATTTTTTGGGTGTCAAGGGATCTCAAGAGGAAGACCAAGAGCAGATTCCAGATTCAGGGGAAGAGAGTACTTCCTCATCTGAAGAGGAGGATGCGTTACCTAGACTTTTGTTTCGTCTAGAAGGGCTTGAACTAGACCGCTCTTTGACTGTTTACCAGGCAATTCTCTTACACAAACTAAAATCAGCAAGTGAAACTACCAACGATTCCAAGCTGAGTGGACCCCACACCATCACTTATGAAAGGGCTCCACAAATTGCCGATTCTCATGAAAATCAGATTCCTCTCGGATCTATGAACAATGACGAGTGTCACCCGTTTTTATCTTACTTGTTTGCTCATAGACTTGGTTTGCGCCACAAAAGGATAAATCCTCGTGTGTATGAAATATTGTTTCTGCTTAAGAGTCTGGAGGGCATGAACAGATTTCTCTTTCACCTGATTGGTCATGAACGGATTAATGCATTTGGGGAAGGTAGGCTGGAGAATTTGGATGATCTGAGGGTGCAGGTTCGTCCTGTGCCATATGCTGAATTCGTTAGTAGTAAGCTTACAGAGAAGTTAGAGCAGCAGCTGCGTGATTCCTTTGCTTTGTCAACCTGCGGTCTACCACCGTGGTTTAATGATCTAATGGGTTCATGCCCATTCCTGTTTAGTTTTGAAGTCAAATCCAAATACTTCCGGCTTGCAGCATTCGGTTCGCAGAAAGTTCATCATCATCCACAACACCTTAGCAGTTCAAGTGTTCATGGTGAAGGGCGCTCAGCAACTGGTAGTTTGCCTCGTAAAAAGTTCTTAGCTTGCCGTGAAAACATTCTAGAGTCTGCTGCAAAAATGATGGAGTTACACGGGACTCAGAAGGTGGTAATTGAGGTTGAGTACAGTGAAGAAGTGGGAACTGGTCTTGGGCCAACGCTGGAGTTCTATACACTTGTCAGTAGAGCATTTCAAATTCCCGATCTTGGCATGTGGAGGAGTGATCGTAGTTCCTTTCCTGGAAAACCAAGGGAAGACTCTGGATTTTTGGTGGCTCCTTCAGGACTCTTTCCACGACCTTGGTCAGCTACATCAGCTGCTTTCCAAGGTGTGTTACAGAAATTTGTCCTATTAGGGACAGTGGTAGCAAAGGCTGTACATGATGGGCGAGTTTTAGACATTCCTTTCTCCAAAGCTTTCTATAAACTGATTCTCGGACAGGTAAATTGTGTTCTTCAAGCATCTCATCTTACATATCCATATCTCTTTCTGAGTTTTGTAAAAAATCTTACGGAGCATGTTTTATTCATGTAGGAGTTGAGTTCATTTGACATCCACTTCATTGACCCTGAACTTTGTAAAACACTGGTGGAATTGCAAGCTCTGGCACGTAGGAAAAGGGTTTTCTCAGAATCACAAAGTGATGCCCAAGCAGCCAAGGGTGACTTAAGTTTCCGTGGAACCAAGATTGAGGACCTTTGTCTTGAATTTACCCTGCCTGGCTACACGGACTATGTTCTCGCTCCCAATTCTGCTAATGATATGGTACGGTAATAATTTCAGTTTTGATCAGGTATCTTTCTTAAGTTTCCCTTGCATTGTGGATTAATATCTCTGCTTCTCTAGGTAAATTTGGATAACCTCGAGGAATATATCAAGGCTATAGTCAATGCAACAGTATGTAACGGGATCCAAAAACAAGTGGAAGCATTTCGGTCTGGATTTAACAAAGTACGTAGCCTTGTCGTTAGCTATTTTTATTTTTGTCTATAGGTTTTAAGGTTGCTTGAATCATTCCTTTTGTTATACACGTTTTCAGGTTTTCCCTATTGAACATCTTGGGATATTCAACGAAGAAGAACTGGAAACTCTGGTGTGTGGGGAACGAGATCTCTTTAATGTAAGTATACCTTTCAGGTTCGACGATATTGGGTACTGTTTTTCATCAACTGAGAAACAAACTCCTTCCTTTTGCAGATGAATGAAGTTTTGGATCACATCAAGTTCGATCATGGATATACTTCTAGCAGCCCACCAGTTGAAAATGTTGGTTTTCTTTACACTTAAACCAACTGTTTTTCTTTTTGTTTCACGGGTGAAACTAAATGGTTCAAAATATTGTTGTAATCCAGTTGTTGGAGATTTTGCATGAGTTTGACAAGGAGCGACAGCGAGCCTTTCTGCAATTTGTTACAGGATGTCCTCGTCTACCTCCTGGGGGCTTGGCGTCTCTCAATCCCAAACTTACTATTGTCCGCAAGGTCCACTCTTACTCAACCTTCTTTTTTTTTTCCCTCACGTTATATGTTTTACTTTCTCTCTCTCTCTCTTTTTTTTTTCTCATGAGCCTGCTGTTGTTTCATTTGTTTTCAAACAGCATGGTAGCGATTCGTCAGAAACCGACCTACCGAGTGTGATGACATGCGCCAATTATCTAAAGCTTCCACCTTACTCTTCCAAAGTGATATCTCTCTCTCTTCATCTTTTGTTAACCACTCGCTTTCTTACTCACAGTGGACAAGAGCCGGTCTCAGGAACGATCTCACTGTGTTGTGTTGTGTTGTGTTCTTGTCTGTGTGTTTGCAGGAAAAGATGAAGGAGAAGCTAATTTATGCCATAACTGAAGGCCAAGGTTCCTTCCATCTCTCTTAAAAGTTAGCAGAAGCTGTAAGAGTCCACTGTTAGGAGAAAACAAGCGGATGCTCTTCTTCTTCACATGACTTTAAATTTTTTCTTCTTTTTTTTTTAGGATTTTGTACAAAAGTAGAAATACAATTAAAAATAATTCACCTCAAGGGTTCTAATATTATTGTATATAAATTTGACAAGCTAAACTACAGAATCATAAAACTTCTGAAAATCAAAGCATTTGTACTTTATGTACAAACACATCAGTCCAAAAACTATTCTAAATATTAATTAAAGCTTTACACACATTAAAAAAAGGTTTACAATGTCTTTTAAACAAATGCAAGATGGTTATGGCTCTCTACAAATCCACGTTCAAATTCTTCATTGTGCACAAAAAAAAAAGCACATTCTGTCTCAGTTGTTTAATATTATTTCGGCCCAATAACATAATAGATTTTCGGCCCATTAATTGAATCATTACCCGCCACTACAAAAGAAGCACAGAGATGAAGCGACGGTTGTTAAGACACCATGTCGGCCGATCTCCGAGCGATATACGGCGTCACAACCACTGTAGAAAACCCTAGCCACCGCAAAATCAAACGAGCGAGAGAATCAATGGACGGTGTAGATATCATCAGCTCTCTACCGGACGTGATCCTCCAACACATCTTCTCTCTAATTCCAACAAAGTTAGCAATCAGAACCTCCGTTTTGTCCAAGCGATGGAAGCGTGTATGGTCCGAAACACCAACCCTCAAACTAAATTGCTATAGATACGACCCCGATTCAGTAAAAGAAACCTTAACTAGATACTACTCATCTCCCAAAATCATGAGTTTTCATCTCTCCATCATCGCCAAGGCTAAAAAGAGTAAAAGCTTGATCGAGTTCGCCATGTCTCGCAACACGGAGAAACTGTCTCTGAGATTCGATCGTTATAGTTTGTCTTACATTTTTCCTGAGGTCTTCTTCAACAGTTGCTCCTTGAAACAGCTCTTTATCGAATCGGGTACTTTTAATGCACACATCACCGTGTCTTGGACATCGCTAAAGACATTGTCTTTGAGGTGTTGTGTGCTTCCTGATGAGGCTTGTGCTAAGATCTTGTCTGGTTCTCCACTGCTCGAATGCTTAACATTGTGTTGTGAGAAACTTGAGCGTCTTGATCTGAGCAAATCTCTTAAGTTAAAGAGATTGGAGATAGAAGGGGGGGACGAAGCAATGAAGATTGTGGCACCGCATCTCCATTGTTTGAAGTTGACTCATAGTGATGAATCACAGTGTGACTTAGTGGATGTCTCTTCTTTAACCGAAGCTAAAGTGAAGGTGTACGGTCCCAGACGTCGTGGTTTCTTGTTTGACGACGTTGGCGATCCTGAGACTGGTTTAGCTGATTCCTTTCAAATAATGATCCTAGAGACGCTTGAGAAGTTGCAGAATGTGGAGAAACTTACTTTGTGTGGGGCTTTCTCTCTTCAGGTCAAAATCTATTGTTCTTCAGTGAAATGCGTAAGCACAACAACCCTTTATGTCATTGTTCTTTTGTTTGTAGATATTATCTCTTGCCGTCCTCTGTGGTCTTCCTTTTCCGACGTTCAAGGTGGAAGCTTTGACTCTTGAAACGGCGATCTATCAAACTATTATTCCTGGTGTAGCCAAGCTGCTACAAAACTCACCTAGATTAAAGACTGTCAAACTAGACATAGCTGACTGCAACAATATCATAAAGGTATTCGTATTTAACCATCAAACATACATTATTTATCAATCTCTCTTTTGTGTAATTATGAAAACGTTATCTTTAATACTCAGGTGAGTTGTCTTGACAACTACTTGCATTGGAAAGGCTTGTATACGCGTCAATGTTGGAAACCGAAAGGTTTGGACTGCCCACCGAGTTTGTCTGAGCCGAAACTCATGACTTCTGTCATCAAATTTATACAGAAAACAATTAGGGACGATACGGTTGGGATTTACACTTTCTCACAAAACAAAAACTGTATCTTTTGTCACGGACTTAACTCAAGACTGTTTCTTTTGTAGTTAAATCTTATTCGTATACATCTTTTTTTCTTTCTTATTAAGACGTTCTCTCTGTAATGAAATTTATTTACAGTTGACAAATGAGATCCAAAGAACACTCAGGTAGGTAGTTATGAATCATATTTTCCACTTCCGGATGGTCTGACATTGTGTTCATCATATTAACAAAGGTTAGGCAGTCACTTTCGAAGGGTCCGTAAGCAAAAGGATTCCACTAAAAAATTTGTTTGTAAAATGATTAGATTTTCTCAACTTCATTCATTTAGCTCAAGTTGACAACATGAAAAACAAAAATCAAACTTCAAACAGTCGGAACGGTCTCTAATGCAATTAGAAGTCCAAAAAAATTAAGTAATAATATTTTTATCCAAAATATATATATATATATATAAAAAAAGAATCACTTAGTTTGATAATAAAGCTTTTCCTGTTTTGTTGGGAAGTAGCCGTTTTTCAATTAAGTGAAAAGAAATCTTTCTTTTTAGTTTTTATTTATGTTTAGGAAATAGCCTTTTGTTTTTTAATAAGTGAAAAGGAAAATATCATCTAAATACAAAATCAGCCCATCGTAAAATCTACTAAATTGGCCCAATTACTCGGATCCAAATTTCGAATCCGGTTTAGCTGCATCTGACTCTCTTTAAGTTTTAGTGCCTTTCGATGTCTAAAATATACTCATTTTCCAACTTCTAATTTTGAATTTTGTAGGTAATGTTAATATCAGGTGCTGTAGTTTTATTTCCCTGTATATGAGCATTTAAGATTTTGTAAAATTCAAAGTCATTTGAAAAACACCAGACTCCTTTATGGAAAGGAGCTTGGAAACTCTTTCTTATGCTTAGAAATACATGGATGCAATTAATAGTTCAAAAAGAAACTATTAATAATATGTTTAATCACCCAGTATGAAAATAAAGTTTCTTTTTTCTTATTCAAGTGAAAAAGAAATTTCCATGTTTGATTTATTTTTGGGAAGTAGCTGTTTGTTTTTAAATAAAGTGAAAAGGAAAACAAATATTTAATTTGTGGAAAAGTAGCCGTTTGTTTTATTAATCTGTGGGAAGTAGCCGTTTGCTTTATTAATTAAAGTGAAAAGGGAAACAGATATTTAATTTGTGGGAAGTAGCCGTTTGTTTTATTAATTAAAGTGAAAAGGAAAATTTCCTTTATTGATTTTGAAAAGTATCCGTTGTAAGTAGGTTTCCATTTTATCTATAAATAAAGGTGAGTGAGCTGTTGATAAAAAAATGAAATAAAGGTGAGTGACCTCCCAAAGAAAAAGAAAAAGAAAAACAAAGAGTGAGAGTATCTGATCCACTGGAGTGGAGAGAAACTTCAACGGCAGCTTCTCCGTCGCTCATCTCCTAATACAACCGACTGTAACCACCAACTAATGATAAAGAGGCAAGTTCCTTTCATCTTCTTTCTCTTTTTTCTAAAATGATTTTTTTTTCTTTGTCAAAAGCTTTTGGATTTTGAGGGGAGATGCTAAATTAATGGATTGATATAGTGAGACACTTAGGTTGAGATTCATAATGTGTAAAATATAAATTGGATGCAGGTCTTGTCATTGATTTTATATCGGTGATCGTCATCGATCCTTATATTTCTTTTTACCTTTTTTTACACTTATGGATCACTTCACTTTGTGGTTTCCTAATCAATCCGGCAATTAAAAGTTTCTCCTCTCAATTTTTTCAATGGCTTTCTTCAAATCTTTTGCTTGTTCGCTTGTTTGTCTGAGTTAGAAATAAATGACTGAACCAGATTTTTGTTTTCGTGGAAGCATTTTATGCAGCTTGTTGTTACGTTTTGTGGCCTCCTCGGACACCAGACCACCATGACGACGAGTGTTCTAAAGGCAGGCAGCTTCTTCTGTCACTCACTTTGAAAGCTTATAATCAAGTTCAAAACCAAATAAATGTTCTTGACAGTTTTGTCTCTCGGAACAGGTATGTGTATATGACAGAGATAGTAGAGGTTTTTGTTCGAGAGGAATAACTTTTGACATCGTCGCTTGTGTATTTTAGGTGATTGATTTGCTTCTATTATTTATTGTCACAGGTTGAAGAAGTGGTGGGTATTTGGAGTTAGCATAGGTGCTTGCGACAAGACCCGAGTGAAGTTGAGTTCTGTATGTGGAAGAGATAGCTGATGCAGTTAGTTAGGGACTAGTGAATTATTATTATTCTACCTCTTTTTTCAACTTATCTCCTTTTTTATAGTCAGCTGGATCGCATTGTTATTCTTAATCATACTTATTTTATGATATACATTGTAAAATTTCAACTGGGTTTATATATATAATCCATACCATAATTTGGGTTATGGTTATGGCCTATGGGCCTTACGTGCTTATTGTTGTCATAGCAATCTATATTAATGAAATGAAGTCCATAATGTTAATGTCTTCTTCTTTCTGTTCTCCACCATAATGTTACTAGATTTGATGTGTTAACAAATGTAGTATATGCCTTTCTCAACATATATGCGCCTTATGGTTAATTGAACTTACAATATGTTCTTCAGCCTTAGAGATATTAATTGTTTGTCAAGAGAACAATAGTTTATTTTCCAAACGAGTTTTTTTTTAATATTTGTCATATGTTGTTCTCTCATATTCCAACTGAAGCCAACTTAAGTATTGTGACTAAATTGCCGACAAAAAAAAAGTATTGTGACTAAATTAGATGCAAGTTGAGAGAACACATACAAAAATTTTAGTGACAAAAAAAATCAAAATTTATATACTCTTTCCAAACTCAAAATAATTGTATAATTTTTCAAATTTATCTTGGTCATTACAATTTCGAAAACAGATATTCTGAAAATATTAATTTACTAGTAAATCAAAAAGAAAAAAATACCATAAAATTCCAAAAATATCCTCTATGAATGAAATTTACTAAAAATAATATGCAGCCATAAAGTATTTAGAGGTTTTCTGGAAAAAAACATGCATGTGATTTGTAATAATAATCTAAAAAAATAATTGTCAATATTAATATTTTTTTAATTAAATTTTTTTCTTTATATCCTTTTCACAAATGAATAAAATCACCATCAGTTTTTTTTTTAAAACTAGTTTTCTTTTTTCTTTATAACTTTTGGTGATTATTACAGAATCCAACTACTATTTACTACTTTATAGTTTGCATATTTTATGACCTTTCAAATTCATACTCTAAAATCCATGTATTGTTTTTTTCTCTCTTTTTTATTTTACCTAAATTATTTATTTAATCATGAAAGAATGCTTTAAGTAAATTTGTAACATGCTTATGGAAATTCAAAATTGGATAGCATAAATAATTATTTTCAGTCGGTGGTAACATTAGTTTTTTTGGTTATGCATTATTTATTTGAGTGAAAAGTGAAAACGATTAATAAACGTCACTATTTTTTGTTGGCATAAAACAAATATCATAGTTCAGGGTTTGCTAAGACTAAGACACAGCATATGATCTTAGTGATTAGTAAACCAACCAAATAAATAAGGTCGAAACCAAAATCAAAAGACATTGAGCAAAAAAAATTTGAACATAGTTCTGGAATCTTACAGAATAGAAAAGAAACAGTAAAGAGTTATTTGAAACTGAACTACAAAAAAGGTTGGCTTATAACATCAAAAGCATAGTTTAAGATCTTGGCTTCTCCTTCTTCTCCTTGAAGAGAGCCAAAAGTGAAACACCAGAGACCTTGACGACCTTGAACCTAACTCCGGGAATATCTCCCACGGCATGACCTTTACGCCCAAAACCAGCAATCAAGACCTCGTCCTGTGAAAACATAAACAAAAGGATGAATCAATATTTGACAGAAACAGCTTAACGATAGGATGAAAAGGGGGTGAGACTAACATTTTCCTCGATGTAGTTCAAGCAACCATCGTTGGGGACAAAAGCAGCAATCTTCTTGCCATTCTTGATAAGCTGCACTCTAGCACACTTACGGATGGCAGAGTTAGGCTGCTTAGCCTCAATACCACTGCATACTCATCAAAACAGAGAGAGAGAGAGAGTCATCATCAACTCAGTACCTATATTAATAGTATTAGATAAAGACTTACATTTTCTCAAGAACGATACCCTTAGCGTGGGAAGATCCAGCAAATGGCTTCTTCCATTCGTTTCCCTGATGGGACTTCTTGTACTGCTTGTCTGCCCACCTCTGATTAATCCTCAGCCTTTTGAGCTTCCGCCCTGCTCCCATTCCCCTTGTCTTTCTGTTACATCATATCATCACACATCAACAACAAAACATTTAATGCAAAAATGAACAAAGTTTCATCAAACAAGAACATATAACTTCATTTACAAATTCATCAACCAGCAAAGAAAAAACTCAATAAGACATTCATCTTCGAGATTATATAGGATACAAACGAGAACCTTCATATCTAGAGAACAGAGCCAACTTAGATATCCAGCCATCTACCACATGTATTCTACTATACTCAAAATCTCCAAATCAGCTGGATGAAACGCTAAAAAGAGCTACCAGAGACAGCATACGAAGGAAGCTAAGAAAGGTGAAACGTACCCCATGATTCTAGTTGGAGGTGATGATGATCAACCGCAAAGAGCTATTAGCAGCAAGCGCACCGCAGCAAAGAGGTGATGTGTTTTAAAGCGGCTGTGAAAACCCTAACCCTAGTTATGCCCAGTGACTCGCAGCCGAATTATAAATACTCGGCCCATTAACAAGTAGGCCCATCATACAAACAGAATTTTCTTTT
The DNA here is from genome assembly GCA_905132885.1 of Moricandia moricandioides. NCBI lineage: Eukaryota > Viridiplantae > Streptophyta > Magnoliopsida > Brassicales > Brassicaceae > Moricandia > Moricandia moricandioides. The sequence continues at coordinate 25,888 of CAJHQQ010000197.1, read as the reverse complement.
TAGATCCATTATAAAAATTGTAGTAGTGAATGAGAATTTGTCAATGGTGGTTTCTTCTTCTGTAATTACTAAGCTTGGAAAAGAAACAGAAAAGTTTTTGAATATTGAGGATATTCACCCAATAATAAATCAACTTTTCTTTATTATTCAGTACATGTTTCTGATTACACAAGATATGGTGTTTGTTAGGGATGTTAAAATGGGTTACCCAAGCCCGTTTAGGACCTGCCCATTTAGACCCTGCCCATTTCGACCCTGTAAATTTAAACCCGTTTATAACCCGTACCCATTTAGACCCGTTTAGTTTAAACCCGTTTAATTTAAAATTGCTCGTATAGCCCGTTTAGGCCCGTTTACAATTTTTTTTTTTTGTGAATTCTATTTTTTGTCAATAATCTTTTCCATATTTTAAGATAAATTTTAATAGCTTTTTATTTGATTTCAAAACTTTATAATAAATAGAAATTCAAAATAAATCAAAATTTGAAAAAAGATAAAAATACTTTACTTTTGATTAAATATTAATCATTCATAATATCATAAAATATCAACAAATTCTAGTAGATTTTAAACACAATTATAACATAAATTTTTTTTTGAAAAAAACACAAACTATATATAATATAACTATTTTTTTTCAAAAAAAACAAATTATATAATTCTTTAAATTCCATTTAAATATATTTAAAAAATCATAAACGGGCTTAAACGGGTACCCTTTTATTTAACGGGTATGCCCACTAACGAGATGGTCCTAAACGGGCGGACCCGTGTAAACCCGTTTATTTTTATATGCTAATAAAAGGGTCATGGACCCGCCCGTTTATACTAAGCCCGTTTAAGCCCGCGGGCTTCCAGCCCATTTTAACATCCCTAGTGTTTGTATCATAAATCAAATATTGATCATCACATGCTTCTTTTGGGAAGATAATAATGATATACAACAAGAAATTGGTAGCACATTCAAATGAAGAGACAAAAGAGTTTTCCTTGTGGGGGATTGATTGTATTAAACTCATATGAGAATCAAAAAGCAGAACCAGAGTTATTGGATTTGCCAAGCATAATATCTTTGGCTTCATTGATCTTAGAAGCGAGATAGTGACTACCACCAGCGTCAGGGTGGTTAGCAACCATAACTCTCCTGTGAGCTTCTTTCACCTTCTCCGCCACAACCCTCTCCCTGTTATTATTATGGTAGAAAAAACACCACAAAACTCAAGAACAAATTACAAAAACAAAAATAAAAGGTTGGCTTAATCTCAAGGGCACTAAAGCAACTAGTTTGATATAGAATAATAACTTGCAGGACCCGATTTTCAAAAACCTAACGAATCAAATGTACGATTGCAACACAGCGCAAAATCAAAGGCGTTATTCACCTAACAATAGCTAGTGTCATCCTGGATGAAAGATCCACAGACCATTTCTCAATTTGAGAAGCAAAAAATAAAAACAAAAACAAAAAGAGATGAAGGAGGAAGCAAAGACACACACCTAACACCAAGAATGAGAGCAGCTTCGCGGCGTGTCATAGCAGTCTGGAAACCACCTTCATAAAACCTGCGCATTCTAGGCACGATTGGCCTTGCCTTGAAAGCTTGCCAAGCCAGTATACCATACCTACCAGCTATAGCAGCTGCCGCTACAGCAGCACCTGCAACCATTGGCGTCGCCTGTGTGTAACCCCCACAACACACAAAAACCAATCACGTCACTAAAGAGAATAAGCATAGGCAGAACCACAGCTACATCGATGTAACTGCTGATCTTGTCAATTATTATGATAACAAAAGAACTCGAGATTATACGGAATCAAGAGAAAGATTTATCAACTTACCATCGTTCACGCGCCAAGAAAAATTACACAGATCAAATCGGATTGAAAAGTGATTATATTCTTCAATTATCGAGTCTCTCTAATCCAAATGGGGATGCAGATCCGGATGGGTTTTAGGGTTCTTCAAGAGGAAAGAGGAATACAAAAACCGAACCAAAAAGGTCTGGTCTGAAATTTTTATTTAATTGTTTGCGACTTTGCGTGAGGGTTTTGCGAGTATTTCCATTTTTTTTTCTAATAAGGTCGGTTAGGTGAGAGTCAAAGTCAATACCTTCTTTCTCCTTCAGAGAGATCTCTTCAATATTTAAAGAAGCGAACAATGAATTTAAAAGGTAAACCTCATAGTTGTTCGAATAAATGATTTGTGTTTATAGTAAAACAAATAAATAACAGGAGCTTACACTGCACAAATGAATCAGCAACTGACAAAGGGAACACATGACATACAAGTTAGAGCATCTTTATCCGGGTTTCTTAAATGGAGTTCTTGCACTGTTCACGGACCTAGTTCTTGCACTGTTCGCGGGCCCCACTGACGCGTGGGGTCCGTGAACAGTGCAAGAACCATCTCTTAAAATCTCTAATTAAAGCATCATTATCCAAGAACCCCTTTTGGGGTTCTTGTTTTCTGTTTTTTTTTTTTTTTTTTTGAATTTAAAAAAAAAAAGAAAAAAAAATAAAAATGAACCAATCGCGGGTCGCCACGTGTCAGTGGGGCCCGTAAATAGTGCAAGAAACCATCAAAAACGGGTTCTTAATTGGGGATTTTAGGAGATGGTTCTTGCACTGTTCACGGGCCCCACGTGTCAGTGGGGCCCGCAAACAGTGCAAGAACCCCCTTTAAGAGCCCCGGATAATGATGCTCTAAGAACCTGTTTTTGAGGGTTTCTTGCACTGTTCACGGGCCCTACTGACACGTGGCGGCCCGCGATTGGTTCATTTTAAATTTAGTTTTTCTTCTTCTTTTTTTAATCAGGAAAAAAAAATTAAGAACCCCAAATGGGTTCTTGGGTTAAAGATGCCCTTACAACGCATCTTGGAAAGATCCAAAAAATAAATATTTTAAAGAAGACAACCTCAGGTTCCTACTCCATTGGTCACGGCAACGCTGCCACTCTCCACCTTAGGAGGAGCTGAGAATCGTCTTGGTTTAGGCAATGCAGGTGTACTCGGGTAAGAGAGGCGTTTCTTAGCCGATGCCTTGTCTGCTGCTAAGCCATCGCTCTCCTGCTGTATGGTACCACTTGATGGGCTCTGCGGCTTGACCCTGGCTCTTGCTGATTTAGTTGGTACCATATAGCTCGGGAGACTCTGTGAGCCAGCAAGGCTCTCGTCATCTCTTACTGATGAACCAGCGATGCTGTGTCTACGGTTCCTCTCGGATAGGTCCGACATTGTGCTTTTGGCGTCGTCTTCGTTAGATTTTTTGGAGGATTGGTTTAGTCTTGAGGGAGTTGGAGGAGAGAAGAAACTGTTTTTGTTTCTTGCGGATGTTGGTGTGTTTGGTTGTGTTGAGTTATTGCGGTTTATATGTTCTGTGGCTTCCTTGGGGTTAATAACACTCTTGACTGAAGTTGCATTGTTGTTGTTATGTTCTTTCCCGGAACTGTTGTCTAATGGACGACCAGCCATCCATCTCTCTAACCAGCTCCAACCCCATGTCGGATTGCTCGGATCCATGAACATCGGGTTTCCAGATTTAGAATTGTTCTTCCAGTTTTGCTGCAAACATGAACATATGATCATCACAGCATTCAAAACAAACCATAAATCCAACTCTAATGTATGTGTTCACTTTTCAAGCATTAGGTTACATTGATCGAATACCTGATGAGAGTATGCATATGCCAATGCTCTTTCTCGTCTCATTGTTGCCTCGTACTTGCTCAGCAACTTGGCTTCAACTTTTTCCTTCGACTGAATGCTATCATCCCAGTTATCCCCGCTCTGGAGAGCAGCAAAAGAAACTATTAGCACAAGCCAACAAGACTCAAAGATAACTGATAAATGGTGTCAGTAAGCATAAGTTATGACAGTGAATAGTAATGCTAAGAAACTGAGATATCGTCTACTCAAGTAAACTGAATCAGATCGAGAGAGAGAGAGACCTTAGAGGCAGCAAGCTCTTTGGCATGCTTCTGAAGGAGTTGTTTGTGGCGAGTTTGGTTCTCTTGGGACATCCTGATTCTCCTAGAACGGATTTGCGACTGAACACGAGAGAGAGTCTGCATACATTTTAAAGTATTCGCAGCTTGACGTTTAACAACAGATCCTTCCATCAATAACTTAAGTCTGACCAAACCCCTCATTGCCCGCAGTGCTCTTCTTGCCTGTATTACACATAGATAAAGTTACACTCCCAACAAAGAAAGTCAATACGGAGAACGTTGAAGTCAATGAAAAAGGAGAAGATACCAAAAAGGCTCTAAATACAGTCTGAATCAAGATTGCAGCAGCTTCTTCGTTTGACTTCCCAGGAAACCGAGTAGCAGCTGTAGGACGAGGACGAACCACCTCAGGAGGAGCAGGAATATCAGTCGTGGTGGAAAGATTCCAGTTCGGTTCAACAACCACTTCAGCTACTCTCACCTCAGGCGCTCTGTATTTCGACTTCTGGAAAACAACAAAGAGTATGTGAATATGAATCCTTTTAAATATATAAATTAACAAACTTTTTAATACCTTAGAGTCAGGGCTGAAAGCTTTCTTAACGTTAGTAAACCATTTAGCTTTTTTGCCCATCTCTTCTTCCTCTATGATCCTTCACACAGAGATATCCACAATATCTCTCCAGCTACATTCTTCAATTCAAACTCAATGATTAATCTTCAACTCAGGAGCAAAGAGGAAGCGTACCTGCGGTAGAGAGTTATCTGCTAAGAAGATGGAGAGACTTCCAAGTCCAACGCTTTTCTCTCTCACCTTCTTATCGGAGAAAGAAGACTAAAAGGCGTACAGAAACGTGATTTTGTGACGGCATATCTATATTGGGCCGCTTTTGTGGGGCCCACTTTCATTTTCTCTTTTAACAGCTTGGTAATTACTCTTTTAACATTTTTATTTACTTTTTTCTGTAAACCTATTGTGCTAATTTGTAGAGGTGGCCACAAATCAAATATTACCATAATTTTCAGTATTTGTAATTTATTTCGTATTTTAAAAATATTTGATTTTCTGATTTGTTTGATTTTCTGAATATTCAAAAAATTAACGGATATTTACAAATATTTATGCATAACTTATTCACTTTATTCAATATAAGTAAATCTAGAAAAAACTATACACATTTATTTTTTTAATGTATTTTACACATATAAAATAAAAAGTAAAATTAATGAAATGATATATTTCATAAATATGTAAAATTAATAAAATTTTCTTATTATTTTTTTTAAATGTAGTTTTCTACGAAAATTTTATATTATTTCTAATTTAATATTTTTATATGTAATTTTAAAAAAAATATATATTCTGAAATAATAAACATGTGAGATTATACATTTAAAACTATATATATAATTATAGATATACAAGTTTTTGCATAATAGACATAGTGAAATGGATGATCGTCTTTAATTTTTTTAATATTTATATTTTACTTTGTTTTTAACGGACAGTAATTTTATTATTTACTTTGTTTCAAACACTTACATATATTCAGATTTTTGAATCGAATCCAAACAAATAACAAATTGGATCAAATTTAACGGATAAAATGTTTTCCCCCAACTAATTTGAGTAGTTTGTGGAATCATAATGATACTTGATAAGTTTTTTTTTTTTAAAAACTTCACTATCTTATCAATAATGTCAACAATGTGTAAACTAAGTGGGGCTTATTGAACTAAAGATTTGAGAGAATTCAAGATTTGAGAAAATCCAAAGAAATCCGAGATTTGAATAAATCATAAAAAGATTTGTTACAAGTTTTATATGTTTTTGAAGATTTTTTTGGGTTTTTGAAAAAAAAATTATTTTAAATATTTATTTAAATAATAATGTATTTCTACATTACTAAAATTTGATATTATTATCGTTTTCTGAAATATATAAAATATAATATTTTATTTCAAAAAAAAAATATTTTAAAAATGTGAAAGATTTTTTTCTATTTTTAAAAAAAAATCAAATACCATCTTAGGAGGTGGTATTTCGATTAATTATTTTTTCACTGTAAAATATCATCCAGATTCCACAAAATCCCATTTGATTGATTTTGTTGACAAAATCTATATTTTCCAATAAGCTGGAATTTGAGAGAATTTATACAAATGACTAATCCAATAAGCTTGGTTTGGAATTTGTAAATGTTAAATACAATAAAAAGGGATTTGTGAAAAAAATGAAATTCTCTCAAATCATTGATCCAATAACACCCCCTAAGACCTAATATCTTTCTCAAAAGATATTCTTCAGGATAACAATTAGGAAACTATAAAAAAATCTGTAACATATAACCATCAAATAAACAAATTTTATAATGATTTTGAATAGTTTATTATATCCCGAGAATACCACATTGACATACAGTGAACCAAAATGATTGATATAGTTATACTTTTCTCCACTGGATATTACCCTAAACCATTGACTTTGGTGTCAAGCCCAACAGGTTTCCTTATCTGTGGCCAGCTTGTACCAGTCTTCTTAATTTCTTACAAATATCATAATAAAAAATAAAATTCATTTAAAATCTCCATGTGGCATCTTCCGTGAACATCAAACATTTTGCTTATAAATAAATTGAGAACTAGCCGTTGGAATTTAATAATCTCAACTAATCATATGATTTTGTTGTCGTCCAACGCATCTAAGAATATGCTTCTGATAATGTATAAGAGAAATAAGTAATCAAAGTTGAGATATATTAATTATAAAATATTAAATTTTAATAATAATCAAAAACATATTAATTATATATTAATTTTTAGAGTCAAATTTTGATATTGACTTAATTATTTGGTTTTCTGTTTTTGACCGCTTTTATCATTTTTCTCAAATTTAAATTTTAAATCAGATCAAATTTGTTTTTTTCAATAAATCGCGGTCGGGTTCAATCTCCAGTTCCGATCCGATTTTCAGTATTATAACACGACTTATATTCTAATTAATTTCGGCAATCAAACAAATCATACTTTTCGAGTTTCCTTTAGTCAAACAAAATATTATCATGACAAACTCATTTTAGTTCTTTCATAACAAAAACATAAAAATGCTAACTATACAATGTATATTTTCTAACAAAACAAAGCGGTTACCTATATTCAATAAACGTAAGTATGAATCAAGCTTCCTTCGTTGAAATGGCAACATCTTCTAGCCCAACTTAGAGATGGGCTTACATATTGTAGGACTTTAAAATGCTGGGACCAATTGAAGACCCAAAGTGCAAACATAGTGTACAAGTATTTTAAATAAAAAGTACATATATACAAGATATATAATGGGGTGTATATATAGTCTGCAATGCTGGAGTATTTGAAGAAACATTAAAAGATGGGTGGAATATGAAAGTGAAAGGAGACGCCTAAGAAAACACAGCCATGAAATAGCTGTAGAGGTGTTATATGGACCCATTGCAATTTATGGTTTATGAAGGCGAACCGCAAAGGCTTTAGACAAAATCATTTATGGAGTTGAAATTGATAAGTTCCAACACAATATATAAAAATGTAATTAAACAATACATATTTTCAATTTCTACGATCATTCTTCTGGCATTTTTGTATGAATAATTATAATTTGCATGGCCTTGGTACTTCATTCTATATATATATATATTGTGTATGAGATATTAATATGAATGCGGAATGTAATAATATTGCTTCTAGTTAATACATTTGGGGGTGCACGATCCATCATCGGCCAACTTGAAATAAATGGAAAGGTAGAGAGTACATCGATGTACAGTTGTAAGAAGTGGGGACAGATGAAGCATATAAACTCGATTTTATCATCTTCTCATTCAATTTTATCATTAAACTCGATATATAATGTGTATCAACTTCATACCAGCGATTTCTCCGATCAATAATGTATATACATTCTTATATCACCGCTTAACATAATATACATGTTCTCTGTGCATGGCATCAATAAATAACCAAAGTATATACTTACATTTATAACAACGAACAAGACTGAATCAAGAAAAAAAAACTAGAATAGCATTTCGTGATTAAAAGTAAAATCTATTCAAAACGTATGTCGGTTAGTTTTAATTTGCTTTTCACTTTTGACTTTTATTTTATGATTTATCCATTAATGACACCGATTCTATTTGGTTAGTTTACCCGTTTAATGTTTGTTAATTACTGTTATAACACGCTTTTTAGTGTGTAATGGTGGCTTTCTTTTCCTTACAGTAAAGAAATGATTAGTAGTACTTGTTCATTAAATATGTGTTCCTGCAAAAAGAAAGAATAGATTGTAACACGAGTTGAGCTTGGAAGCCATGAGATCCTAAGCTACTATTGTCTCTCACACATGAACTTGTCTTTGATTTTATTTCTTTTTTTAATGCTATTCTCCCTATTAAAAATAATTTATAGTTTTATAATATATGGTCTTGAAGAATAATTAATAACGTCGCTCTCTTCTAAACCGTCCATGATGTCTTCCCTGTTTAAACGGGCACGGAAGTCAGGACAGGACAATACTGTTCAAGCTTTTGAATCAATTTAGAAAAATCAGTGTATAAAATACTAGTCACATACCATAATTTCATAATAAGAGAGACATAATTAAACATGATTCAGATGAGCATGCAGAAAATATTAGCTTCGTTAATAATTGAATAAAAATCCCGTTTTGCATATTGATCTCAAAATTTTTTAGCCAAAAAAGATTAAGCTTAGGATAATAAATCTTCATAGAACAAAAATATTACTAAAAAATATATATTGGGTAATTAAATATAATGAAGACATGACACGTGTTTTTATCTGTCCATGCTATTATAAATAAGGCTACCATGTATTCCAAATACTATCATCCAAAACAAAAACACTCGAAAGTTCATAACTATTTATAAATAATTATAAATGAAGTCGATCAGCGTGATTCTTCTCATGTACCTTCTCCTTATTGTGCCTTGCTTCGTCGCTATAGGTATGTTCGTCCTTTATTTTAGTCTTTTTAGACAATCATTAGTTAGGATCATCATTAATATTTTCTTGATTCATTGTACTTCAAACACATAACTAAGGATCGGAAAATACGGATTCGGAAGTGTACGAGATCGATTACAGGGGACCAGAGACACATAACTCTAGACCTTCGCCGGAAACTTCGCACGGCAAGCCACCTTTCATCCACCATAAAACCTCCACCGCTGGATCCGCCCATGTTGGAGGGCAGAGTAAGATGCCCTTTGCCCTTAATAATTACTCGTAAATACTAGTATATTTATGGCACAAGATTAATAAACGATCTCTCTACCATTTATTAGACTAGGAAGGAGAGAGACTCAGAAGCTTCAAGTTCAAGAGGAAGTATAGATATGATGAGTCTGTGACAAGATTATAATGATGCGGGTACACAATTATTTATATATTAATATCTATATTTATCATATGATAATCGAGTCATCATGTCCAGTATTTTTATTTTCTCCTTTTTTTTCATGTACCGTTACTCTTTTTTTTCTCATGTACCGTTACATATTGTATGTTTTTTCGGTCTGTATCTCTTGGAAGAAAATTCAAATTAAATCTTGTTAATGCGTCAGTGTCGCCATGCATATGAGTATCACTGTCATTCTAATCATATCTTTGGATCTTTGTCTATTCGATTAGGGCTGACCATGGAGAAAACGATCCATATATATATACACGTAGGTATTTTTCTTTCTTTCTTACATATGAAATGTCTTGGATGTTGGTTTAAAAGTAACTTTTTTAAAATACACATCAACCAAAAAAAACATATGTATAGGATACATTCTATTTTTGTACACTGACGACGATTTTAGTTATCTTTCATAAAAGATTGTAATGATATTAAAATTTGAGTTATATACATGTGATCATATCGAGTACTCCATAAGACATTTGCTAGATCCATGGGATCCACCAATTAACCACGTCCTCAATCATTTCATTTTAAATTGGACTATGTGTATTATTTATCACAAGATTCATAACCAAACCGTGTCTCTATATCATAGCTCTGGAAGTTTCGGAGCATGATTAATTTGAATGTTTGATTATGACACTTGAATGGACTTATTAGGTCTACCAATATTGGTGATTTTTTTTAACACGACATTTTAATGAGAAAACACATGTTATACCCTGCCTAACTCTCAACTAAAACTCATAAAACACTAGATTTATATACTAAATTTGTAAAAGGGTTTAAGAACATCACATTTTTTCAATGTATGTTTATAGACCAAAAAAGAAATTTCATGGCCCAATTACATGACTTTGGAATTTAGATACTTCACATTTGGGTTGAGCCCTAGACCTCAAAATCCAAATACCGTCCAAATTATGTTTTTTTCTTCAAACCCCATGTTAGGCCTTTCTAGCTAACATCCAAAAAGTAGTTACATGAATTAGTTGACTTGGATTCCCCAACTATGCAACGCATAAATTAATCACACACCTGCTTAACTAGTGTAAGGACCAATGCTTCACCACTAAAAAAAGGTTAGTTAAAGTTTTGATTTGATTTATTGTTATATCTATTTTGCATATTGATTGATTTAAGAAATCAGTAAGATTCCCATTTAGTGTATGTCATCTTTTATGATTACGACCATCTACCATATTCTAACAATATTATATTTAGTTTTTCTAGACCTTGCCATGCTTCTACTCCAGTCTCTTGTTCCTTTTCGTCTCATTAGATGGAGTATTACTTTTTTGCAAGCAACATTTCGAGCTAATTTGTATGATTTTTCTTTTCTTAATATAAAAACCAACCTAAATCTAGCCGTGAACTTGGATTTGTGTTTTTTTTTTTGAATTACATGCAACTAATTTTAAATGCCAAAGTTTAAGCCACATTTTAGTCACAGCGATTAGCAAGCCTGCTAAAACAATGTTTCGTGTCCACGCACACAGTTTTTTTTCTATGCTCCCACTTATAGTTATACACTTGGGACCAGACTGAAAATATGTTATTGGACAGTAGAAACTTTATCGAATTCAAAGTGAAGAAAGCGACATTCACCAAACTTACCTTCCGAGTTTAACTACTAAAGTAATTAACACAACTCCAAGTCTCTAATGCTTTCAAATTCGAATTATTTTATATACATCGTTACAAACTGCAGTCTTGAGGTTCCAAAAACTAAGAATTATTCAATCGAATTGCTACAACTCTAACGTTTATAAAATTAGTATGGTTTACCGGTAAAATTGAGTTCCAGAATTTATAATTACTGTATGTATAATAATCATTTAAATAAATATATTAAACCGATCGATCCTTGCCGACAATGAAGATGTCATGTTCCGACGAGGAACAAGAAGTCGTCGAGACCGGAGCCAATGCTTCATTACAGTCCGATACACTGTCTTGTAAGGTAAGCAGTAACTCCGACGTACTAAAGCTCAACGACGACGGTCTCGCCATCGGAACCACCGGCACATTAGCTTCCCCAACCAGAATCTGGACCACAGTCCTCATACTAGGCCTGGCTACCGGGTCGGGTTGTGAACAAGCAAGGCCCACCATCAATACCCGATTCACCTCCTCCGGGTTAAGCTCTCCGTCGCTCAACCGCTCATCCACCGCCGTCAAAAGCCTCCCTTCTCTATACAAACCCCAAACCCAATCAACCAAACTCGACCCGGTTTTGAAACCGCGTCTCAAACCGGGATTGCCCTCGGCTCGGGTTATGGGCCTTCTACCAGTGGTTACCTCCAAAACAACGGATCCGTAGCTGAAAACGTCGGTTTTCTCCGTCGCTCGACCGGTAAGCAAATACTCCGGCGCTAAATACCCCATCGTACCGGCGGCAGCGGTGGCGTCCGGCGATTTATCATGCTCCGTTTGCCTAGCGAGTCCGAAATCGCCTAATTTAGGATTAAAACTCGCGTCGAGCATAACGTTGCTCGTTTTAACATCACGGTGAATGATCTGATTCTCACACTCTTGATGCAAGTAAGCCAAAGCGGAAGCGACTCCGAGGAGGATTTTTCTCCGGTGAGGCCACGGTAACGTCGTGGGAGACTCGTGTAATGCTTTGTCGAGAGATCCGTTAGGCATCAGATCGTAGATTAACAGAATTTCACCTTTCTCTCTGCAATAGCCTTGAAGACGGAGAAGATTCCGATGACGAAGTGTTCCGATCAAAGATAGTTCCGATAAGAACTCGGTGTTTCCTTGAGAAACGTGGCTGCATCTTTTGACTGCGATGATTTCGCCGGAGCCTGGTAAGATACCTTTGTACACGGTGCCGAATGCGCCGTTTCCGATCACTCTCGATGTGCTGAAGCTGTCGGTGGCTAACTTCAGCTCCTTGTAGGTGAACTCCCTCGGCGATTTCATGATTTCCGATGAGAAAGTTCCGTTCTTTCGAGTGTATTTGATCTTTTTGGAGTAAACCCATATCAGTGCTCCGGCGAATAGTGCTAAGAAAAATGCTCCGGCGGTTACTACTCCGGCGACGGCGGCGGGGGATTTTTTACAGAGTTTGTTACGGCAAGGAGAAGATGGATCGGCGGGTTTTATCCCGGCGATGGGTGTGGAGGGTGCAGGTGAAGACGGTGGCGAAGACGGTGAATCGGACATCGGCGGCGGAGATTCTGATGATTCGAAAGACGAAGCAAAGCTCCACCAGTCGATGCTGTGAATCTCAGTGCTTCCTTGCGTCGAGCCGGAGAATCCAACAAACATCGAATCGCTAACGTAGCGATCGAGATTTAGAGGAACCGACAAAACCGGCGATTTGGGTTTCACGTTTGAGTAAGAGACGTAAACGGTTAAGACCCGACCCGATCCATCATAAGTGATCCACGAGTTCACGGAGTTTCCGCTCTTGAGATCGATGTCGACGTTTCCTAGATCAGCAACCGCGGCTGAAACGACGGCGTTTAGATCCAACCCCACGTGGTTCCCGTTAACGTCTTTGAATTCTACATCCATCAACGTGTCGAACTCCACCGCAACAAAACCCGACTCGGATCCGGATTCTCCGGCGAGACCGAGAAACCCGCCGGCTGATCCGACGTACTCTCCATCGGGGGAGATCACGAATGCCAATCCACCGCCGATCGAGGAAGGGTTGAGGTTCGTTACCGAGAACGAGAAGTAAGTTGAGAAGCTCGCCGGAGATTGTGTCTCCGGGTGCCGGAATCTAATCGGTTTTCCGTAAAGAGCTTTTCCGGCGGTGGAAGTAGGGACGGGAAGCTCGCGGGTGAGCTTTATAGTTCCGTTGTTGAGATGAGCGTCGCCGAGAAGCTTTAGGGTTGAAAGAGACAACGTTCCGAGATCGAATCTGGTCGCCGGGAAGTCTCCTCTAACGTCGGAGGAGGAGCAGAGGAAAGAAGCGAGAATGTGGATGAGAGTTGAGTAAACAGAGAGGAAGCGAGATGGAAGTTTCAACATTTGTTAAATATTTTTCATTTGGATTCTTTTCACTTGATCTGAGGGAGTGAAGAAGCTTGGGGAGTTGTTTTGATTCAGTGATACAATCATACAGAGAAGACGATGACAAATCACCGAATCAGACAGAGGAAGACAGAAGAGAGTGGGAAATAAAAGGCACAAGTGAAGAAGACATGTGGATCTGATTGACTGACACGTGGCCTTATAAACAGTGATGGAGAAGATCCTCACGTGCAAGCGCGTGCTTTCTTTTGTCTGAAAACTCATCAAAAAGTCTTGTAGTAATGTTATGATCGAAGTACTTGTGTTTGATTGTAATTAGTGCTAATTACCACAATAATTTACTTTCATTATTATTGTTTATTTGTTTACATGTCGGTACAACCAAATTAAAATAAAAGGAGTTTAGTAACTTAAATAAAGTGATTACAGTAAGTGGGAATAGTTCTGATTCCAGTTTTAGCTTTTGTGTTTGTGACCCAAAAAAAATGTTAGCTTTTGTGTAGCAAAAGAACATATACGATACAACGTTGTGAAAGTATCATGGCACATGGTTTTTTTGTTTGACTTCTATTTTTGTTGCATGGTGTGCCCGTTTTCTTTATAGATTCTCAAAGGAAAATTCGTATGGATATTGAAAATAGACATGCAAAAGAATATTTTCAATTCTCGAATCATTATCTCTAACTAATCCACAAGTTTCACAACGCAGCCACTCGTTTTCACACCAGCTCGTGTTGATGTGTCATGTGTGTTTTTGTCTCAGTGTTGTATATCTCTCTCTCTCTGTCACCAAATATATACCTATTAATTATTCAGTTGGTAGCATAATAAATCGACTATAGTATCTAATATGAAGTATTTATGTCTCTCTGACTTATATTTATTGCGGTCAATAAGAGTTTTAGTTCTCTGAGAAAAGAAAAACAGGTTTTATATCTCTTGCTAATTCTTTTGAGCTTAGAATTTTACTTTTGGTTGGTGTAGGTGATAGTTTTCTCAAACTGGGATATGCTACGACAAAGCATTGTATCTATCCATACTTTTTGAAAAGTAAACACTAGAGCTATTCAAAAGAAAAACTATGAAGAACTTAATTAAGCTCTAATGTTGAAAGCTATGTTATATGTTATGGACTTGGGGTAGGAAAAGGGAAAAAGTATGTTATGGACTTGGGCTGAAACCCATTTTGGCGCAAAAGGTGCAAACGTTTAATATCGCTGGAGATTTGGAGAAAGGATAGTGTGATTTGTGTTCAGGGGGGCCTTACCACATTGAACAGCTTGCGGCGAAAAATGATTTAGGTCTTTGCGCATCATGACTCATGGTTTTAAATTAAGTTTCTGCATAAGTTCTCCGGAATGGAAACATAGAATCTTTTTTAAGTGACAGAAACTTAATTTAAACGTTAAACTCTGGCGTGATAGATTCACCTTTGTATTTGTCATTAATCTTACAAAACGGAATACAAACGAATGCATGAAAATTGCAATTGACGTAAAAAAAATGATTGCTCGTTATTTATTTAAAGTATGGATCACCACCTGGCTATTATGTAGATTAAACTAATGTTTATTTATCTATGTTATACTTAACAACATCTCTAAATTTAATGAGGTTATATAGTTGACATCACGAACTTAATTTTATTAATCTATAAAATGACATTCACGTCTGAAAAGTTAACTCTATTTAATTCTCGCATTCATCAATTAAAATTCGATCCAATAAAGTCTAATTTAACTAATTTCTTTAACTTTTCTTTTTGTCATGATAAATCAAGTTTTAATTAAATTATAGTTTTATTGGTCAGATTTTAATTAATCAACATAAAAAATTAATTTAATTAATGTTTCAGATGTCCACATCACATTTTAGATTAATAAAATTAAATTTGTAATGTTATCTACATAATATCATTAAATTAAAGAATGTTATTATGCATAAACTATAATTCATGTAACTAAATATACATTAGTTAATTGTATGGCTAGCTATAGTGGTCAAATTTCCATGTAGTTAATACTCCCTCCGTTTTTTTATATTTGACGTTTTAGAGAAAAAAAATTTGTTCCAAATTATTTGACGTTTTCAATTTTCTATGTAAAATTTATTAGTAATTAATGTTAGATGACCAATGATATTATAGCTTCTATTTTATTATTGGTTGAATTGTGATTAGGTAAATAATTAATGATGTTTTTGTTTAGAAAATGATAAAAAAATTAAATGTTTTTTAATCTATGTGCATAATCCTATGTGTTAATACTATGTGTTATTCGGTCATTCAATTGTTTTTTTTTATTTCTTTGCTAACTTCATTCAATTGTTAAAATACAAATAAAAGTCGTTGTTATTAAGAAGATTATGATGTCAATCAGAGCCTATTAAAATGTTTCTTCGATGCAACCCAAATTGAATTTTCTAGTTTTTTTCAAAGTGGGTCGATTTAGTTAAAGAATCATGTCGGTCCCTTTTGTTCTCAGTTGAAACGTTGAACCCACAAACTTATATGTCTTTCAAAGTTAAAAGTAAGTTAAAAATTAAAAGAATTTTGCATGATTTCTCAATTCTCAAGATACCAAGTTCGAACTTCATCACCAAATTAACAGTAGCGTACTTTAATACATACTCATGAGGTTTTTGTTCTCATATCCGGAACGTAATTTTTTGTCTCAGAATTAGTACAAATATTGTTTGAATTATTTAGATATTGTGACGACAAATATTTCAGATCTCTCGCCAAGTGTTTATTTGACTGGATCGATTAATTTATAAATGAGTGATCTTAATAACTTATATTCTCAGTTTTTAACGAGAACCATTTTGCAGCCATGCTATTTATCAACTATTATTGTTTGAACTGTCACAAAAAAGTATTATTGTTTGAAACGATAAATTATCAATACTATGACGTTACGTCTAAGGTATGAGTATTGACCGGGTGAGTTTTATAACAAGACCGGCATCCATATTCGAATAGATTAGTTACAAAAAGTAATAATTAACAAGAAACAAGTGGAATCATTATATGAAAAACATATACAATACTGACGCGCATTTTGTAAAGTTCTGTATATATACAAATCCAACTCTCTCTTATTTCACTACCTTATATAAAAAAATTAAGTAGATATCTTACGTTCGATCTTCATCAATTAATTTTTGCAAGACAAGTTTTCAAATGAATTAGATCAAGAATCAGATAATAGAAACCAAAACTATTTACACAGATTGGAATTTAAACTGAAATTCAGAATTTACGGCTGAACACCAAAATAATTAACTTTGTATAGACGTATAAACTATGGTACCACTAAAATCATATGATGTTTAATCGTATACAAACATTGGATACCGAGAAGGGAATATGAAAGCATCCAGTGGACCAAAAGAAGGCAAACACAAAAAGCCAAAAGAAAGGTTGGGTTGCATTATTTGTGGAGTTTGTATAATGTAATCTCTAAGATATGTATAATTTTGTCCAAAAAAGTATAATTATTGTACTACTTGTTCATTTTATGTTACATTCCGAGACTAAATATTCAAAATGAAGGCTTATGATGCATCGTGG
Source organism: Moricandia moricandioides (assembly GCA_905132885.1). NCBI lineage: Eukaryota > Viridiplantae > Streptophyta > Magnoliopsida > Brassicales > Brassicaceae > Moricandia > Moricandia moricandioides. The sequence continues at coordinate 8,912 of CAJHQQ010000197.1, read as the reverse complement.
TAGTTGTAGTAGTTGGTGGAACTCGCAATGTGTGTTTTAATTCGAAACTTACATTGACCTTGCAAAACCAATTAAAATAAATTAAACATAACTTCCAAATCATAAGTATACATTTACTAACAACATTCTCAATGTTCAAATTTCTAGCCAAAAAAAACATCTTATATTCACCTTATAATATATTCAACGTTTAATTCTAAATTTATTTTATCAAAGTGCCAAAATTATAAATTTAAATCATGTAATAAATTAAACATATCCAATGCTAAAATTTATCAAAAAAAAATTGTAATATGTACTTCTACATGATATATCAAATGTTTAAATCAGTCTTAAGCATCTTTTTCTTCGAAGAAAACAGTTTAAGCAAATGCTAGAAACCCATCGCTATATTAGACTTGAATTCAAATCTAAAGACTGGAAGTGACACTTATCATGATTCATGCATTGTCACCACCATGATGCTCATAAACTGTAGATAAAATGGATTATAGGATGTATTGATTATAGAAGATAGCAATGTGCATGAGAATCATAGCTCAAAGAGAGGGTCCCACAGACAGAGAGACAGGCGTCACGGACTGTCCTATCGTCTTCATCGGGAAATGCCAAAGATCTTCTCTCTCCCTCTCTCTCTCTCTCTCTCATTACAAAACAACATGCAACATGCTATGTTGGTCCAACTCTGTAATTATGCCCTAATCATTTCTTTCGATCTATATCTCCTTAAAGGCAATTCCCTTTTCTACTCACTTCCTCGACATCACAACCAGAAGAAGAAAGGAAAATCGAACTTTAAAAGTTAAGAAGAGGAATTTTTGTAGTCCACTCAAGAAATCAAATACAGTAGTTTTATTTTCTTCACGCGCATGATCAATATTTTTGTCAATATATTTTAGACTGTTTGTACTCTTTTATGCTCAAATAAATAGCAAAAAGAAACTAGGTATGAACCACATTTCTACTTCTAATAAGAGTCTAACAACATCTTTAACCCTAGCACTTCATTTGGGGTGCTTATTTTTTTATTTTTTTTTCTTAAAAAAAAAAATTAAAACGAACCAATCACGGACCGTCACGTGTCAGTAGGGCCCGTGAACAGTATAAGAGCTGGTGCTTAATTAGGATGTTTAAGAGTTGGTGCTTATGGTTTTGGTGAGCCCAACCATTAAGCACCCCTTTAACCACCCTATTAAGCATCCCCTTAATGGTGCTCTAAGTTGTCATTCCGGCTAGCATAGCACAACTAAACGTTCTAATTTAGGTTATTGGCGACAATAGTTGAATGTATCTTAGTTTTCGTGCCATATTTTGACTTGGGCGTACACTAAATTACGTCCTAACCTAAATACATTTTTAGAAAAGGCCTAAATCACTTTGCATTTCCAGTTAAAAATGTTTGTATAGAGAATAGTTGAAAAGAAATACTACAAATTACTAAAAGGCCTTTTTTGAGTTCCTAACACTTTTTGGAGTCAAAGATAGTGCTCCCTTTTTAAAACGGAAACTTTTTACATCTGCCTATATGCTTTGTTCTTGGGACACATAACATTTTTCCTTTGCCAAATACAATTTCTTGGGTGCACAAAATCTTCATTTTGTAATAAATAGGAGTTGAAACTGTGTGAAGTTAAATTATATATTAGATCCAAAACATAGCAAGTACATATTAACGTAGATTTATACTCCATACGTTTTATAATATTTGATGTTTTAGAAAATTTGTAATGTTTCAAAATAAAAGATGTTTTAAAGTATCATACAATTTTCATTTTATTGAAAGTTGTTTAATCAATTATATTTTATACTTTTTGTAATAATTGGTTGACTTGTTTTTATTTATAGTTTTAATAGTTGTTTAATAAGAAAGGTAACTTTTTTAATCTTTGTGATTTTTTCATAACATAATGTACTATGAAAGAGAGGGAGTAGTAATATAAATCCCTCAAACATTTATATTTTCACTTTTAAACACAATATAGATGTACACATGCACGTGTGTCTATGTAACTGCGAGAAAGGAAGAGATTGGCCTTTCTCAGAATTACTATTATTTATTGAAAAAGTTACTTTCCCTTTTGAAAAAAATCATAGATTGACTAAACCAAAAGAAAAAAAAAGTAGATCTCTATAAGAACATCTCCCAGATCTCTCAACGTTATTTAGCGGAAAAAAATATATTCTTGTACTAGTTCCCTTTATAAAATTATAACAAATCCTATTTCAATATAATTTATATATATTTTCGTGTCTTGAAATTTTCTTCCACATCTTCTTTGGTCTTTTCTTGTCATTTGGCATAACCAAAGAGTCAAGCAGATTCAAACATTCCCAAGCCCTAAAACCCAAAAGAAATTAGATGCTCTTGTTCTTGTTCTCCCTCTACAAATTATCCCCCAATTAACTCTCTCTTTTGTTTGTATACTGTTCTAAATCTCCTGATCACCTTCTTGTTTTCTTGCAAGGTTTTATAAGAAAACAAAACCACCTTCTTGTTCTTTAGCTCTGGTTTACATCTAAACAAAACTACGCAGATGATTCCAGGAGATCCATTTTCTATTTCATCTTCCATGGGAGGGTTTGTCCATCAAGAACAGCATATTCATCATCTTCAGCAGCACATCCCTGACCTTAACCCTAATTCCAACCCAAACCTCACTGCTAAACCAAATTCTTCATCAGCCAAGAAGAAGAGAAATCAACCTGGAACTCCAGGTACCACCTTTATCATCAGTCACCACAATAAACTCATATATATAAATCTACATATCTAAACACATATTTTCGGTAGAAAGTTCCATAATTTTAAAATCTGCTTTCCACTGAAATTAACATTTAACGCAATACAATATGCACACACACACATATATATTGTTGAAATATTCACAAACTCAATAGTGACATATAAGCATCTGCATTTTGCATATGTTCCAGTATTTGGTTATGTTCTGATGGTTAACATTTTTTTGGTGATCTATAAGACTCTATAAAAGTATGAAATCGTAGAAGTCATTAGATCAAAATATATGACTTACAAAAAATAATGATTCATCTTATATATACATATATATGGACAGATCCAGATGCGGATGTCATCGCTCTATCGCCAACAACCCTCATGGCAACAAACAGATTCGTCTGCGAGATCTGCAACAAAGGGTTTCAAAGGGACCAGAACTTACAACTCCATCGCCGTGGCCACAACCTTCCATGGAAGCTGAAGCAACGGTCCAACAAAGAGGTGATAAAGAAGAAAGTATACATATGTCCTATAAAGACTTGTGTTCACCATGATTCCTCTAGGGCCCTTGGAGATCTCACTGGGATCAAGAAACACTATAGCCGCAAGCACGGGGAAAAGAAGTATAAGTGCGAAAAATGTTCTAAGAAATATGCTGTTCAATCTGATTGGAAGGCGCACGCGAAAACTTGTGGCACTCGTGAGTATAAGTGCGATTGTGGCACGTTGTTCTCCAGGTACTACATTTGATCAATTATTTACGAGATGAAGTTTGGTATTGTTGATGTTGAAGTTAAGTATTACTACTCGTTAATCAGTCGTTTGTGTGGAAAAAAAACTAATTAATACGTATAGATGGAGTATATGATATATAGCTGTACAGTCGGTATGAGTGTGTGTGTGTGTGTGACAATGTCTTGTGATTAGATATTGCTGAGAAGTTTGATTAGAGTGCAGAACATTAATTCAAGAGTTTCTGACTTTTGGGGAACACGATTCAATTTTAGTTTAAGATTTTGATAAAAGCTGACACTTTATGAATATGATATTCGATGAGATTTTTGATGGTATGAGCATCTATTTATTTTGTGTGTTTGCATATGTACATGTCTATTTGGCTTCACTCTTTATATGTACATTATATATACATATATATATATATATATGAGTATTGCAGTATATTTTATTTTAATAACTATGCTTTGTGTTTGTTTCTGTCTTCATGTCTTGAGTTAGTGAGTTTGCATAGGAGAAATAAATGCTTCCTCCGGCCAAGAATGTTTTGTTATGCTAATGATTTTCAAATTCAATGCTATGTTTAAATAATCAATGCATTTGTCTCTCTTCTTAAATTAATTATTATTATCACACGTCGTTATTTAAATTTATATACAAACCCTAAACGCTTTCTATTATAGGAAAGATAGTTTCATCACACATAGAGCGTTCTGCGACGCATTGACAGAAGAAGGTGCGAGAATGAGCTCACTTAGAAGTAATCAAGAGATCTCTACAGCAACGATGATGACGACGAATCTTAATTTTGGAAATGATTCACATGTTATGAATAACCCAAATCTTCCTCATGGATTTGTCCACAGAGGAGTTCATCATCCCAACATTAATGCTGCTATCTCTCAATTTGGTTTAGGGTTTGGACATGACCTAAGTGCAATGCATACGCAAGGTACATCATATCTTAATCATGTTCCTAATTTTAATACTATGAAATATAGATTATTTTCATTATTATTCCTATCTATATATAATTATATTAATTATGTGTAGGTTCATCCGAAATGGTACACATGGGCTCCACCGGGAACCACCACCTCTTCCCCATGTCTTCGTCATCATTCCTCACTGATTTCTCCGACCACCAATACAACCAACAGTTCGAAATTCCGACGACTTCCACAAACCCTAATCTCACCTTATCATCATCCTCAACAACACACCAAACCTCAGCTTCACTCCCATCACTACATCAACAACACCACTCTTCTTTCTCTCCACTCTTATCCTCCTCCCACAACACACAAAATAAGCCTCTCTCTCCAATGTCTGCCACTGCTCTCTTACAAAAAGCTGCACAAATGGGATCCACTAGAAGCAACTCCACCACCGCTCCGTCCTTATTCGCCGGCCCAACAATGACGTCATCCTCATCCGCCGCTTCACCTCCTCCTCGATCATCTTCTACAATGATGATCCAACAACAACTCAATACCAATGTATCAAGAGAGAACCACAATGTTGCTCTTCCAATCAGTGGTGTAACCACGAGTAATGTGGAGAATAGTAATACATTTCAATCAAACCGGTCAGGTCTAAACACGGCTCAGCAGATGGGTTTAACCAGGGATTTTCTTGGAGTGAGCAACGAGCCTCACCCTCACCAAACGGGTCGCCGTCCGTTTTTGCCTCAAGAACTCGCAAGGTTTGCTCCATTAGGTTGATCGAGTGTCTGAATTTAAGTAGATCCGATTCACTATTTAGAATGCAAATCAAGAGAAAGATGGAGGACAATATTTTGTGTTTATGAGTGGAAGTTTCTTTGAGGAGACAAAGTCTAAGAATCGTACTCCCTTGTGAGGCGGTCGGAATGTGGGGACAAAGGTTGACAAGATACTATCATATCAATTTACATTAAATATGCTATGTACTTTTACTATGTTATGATGATCATCATCATACATCTATACCATGACTAGTTGAATCTTGCGACATTGTTGTTTTGTAAATGTTATTTTCTTTGGTTATTACAGTTTATGGGGATATTCAGGAAAATGGTCCGTATAATTCAGGCTTCTTCAAACCTTTTACTACACAGTAATACAACTTTCCTTTGGATTCTTCATAAACTAAAATATTTCCTAGCTGATATCAGCTGGTATATTCAGTAGACCAATAGGCTTTGTCTTTGTTTTGACTTATCTCTAACTCCACACAAGATATATAAAATATGAAACATGTCGTTTTGTGGATTCATGCATTATTCCTTTTCATCAATAAAAATGTAAATTTGTAATTAATTTATGTCCACCACCATCAATTACTAATCCTATCATAACCTAGTGCCACTATGACATAGGTCTGATATGTAGAGATTCATTAAAAGAAAGAGCATTCTACCAGTAGCATATCTCTATCATGGAATATCTATATTATTAAAACTGAAATATAAATGAAATTTTTTTATACACATGAATAGCAGTTTAAAAAAGAAGTTTTATATGGAAACAAAATAATACTGTTCTTTTTTCATTAATATTTTTCTGAATAATTTCATTAACATAGATAATAGTGTTTTTCTTTCATTAATAAATATGTCAATCTATTTATATGATTAAATGTATTTAATACAATGTATTATTATAAAGTTTGAGATAAATATATATTTAGTTGATTAGAAAACATAAGTAACCTAGTTTATATAATATAGTTGTGGCTTTTAACATATTAAATGAAGTAATTATTTATAATTATATATATTCTTTATAAATGAGTTACATCCATAAATTTCATGTATATTATGTATATTTCCTAATACCAATGTTTAAATATTATTGTATATTATTATTATGTGAATAAAATAAATTTTATAAAAAAAATAATTTTATACTGCTAACAATTTTTGGAATTGAATTTTACATGTTATTTCCAAATATCTTAATATATAGATTAATGATACAAAATATATTCGATTTTTACTAATATATTTTCCAATAACCATTATAAAAAATTAAACAATATCTTATAAGAAAAATCTGATAAAAGGCTAATTTCAAATATAAAATTAAATTATAGTTTTATATTACATAATAAATTTTAAAATATAATAATATATGATTAATTATATGATGATACATATAAAATATGATTAACTATATGATTAGTTATATATTGGTAGGTATAAAATATAATTAATTATATAATGACACGTATATAATATATAATAGTGAAAGAAATAGCATCGTAATATTTTCAAAATACATATCAAGCTCTAGTTGTATATTATTACACTATTAAACACTGCTCATAATTTTGTCAACCAGAAATTCCATATACCGGTTTAAGTTTACTAACTGATGGGTTTAAGTACACAAATATTTAGGCCGAGCGAAAACAAAATGATCTTAGGCCCAAATTAATCTCTTCGGGTTATAAAGGCTAGGCCCTTATGGGCTCAACTTACATCTCAACAACATTGACAAAGCAGAACACAAATGTATGTGTGATATATAAGTCCTTACGATAAATCAATATGATAAGAGACGGAAAGATATTCGCAACCTACCACTATATTTTAGGCGTATAGTAATTGTGTGGTTTGTGGAAAACATTGGTTAAAGTTTGAGTTAGGTGTGATTGTACATGATCGGGTCATTAGTGGTTAATTTAATTTTTTTTATTATAAAGATTCCAATTACTTTTTGTTTGGTATAATGTCTCGATAGTAGAAAGTATCCCACTCACACGGCAATATATATAATTACGAATTGCTGATATACCGAGATCTTAATATTAGATTATGATTATAAAAAACGTTTGTATAACGAAAGAGATAATCATAAATCATCTTGACAATTTTTTTTAAAAGATATTCGATGATCTTACATCTTATTTCATGACTATAATGTCAATGAAAAGGATTTTTCACAAAAAAAACACTGCAAAGGTACAAGGGTAAGTGTAAATTTCACAAAAAAGGTTAAACAAGAAAAAACAAAATCTACAACTCTCGAGTCTCCATCTCGGGTTGAATGGATTTTTCGTCATCTTTTTCCTCATATATCGTCCCCAAGGAAGGCGAAGCTGAAACCCTCACAGGATAAACAAGAATCGCCGGTACAACTTCGAAAGGTCCGATCATCCTCGCCATACCTGGAAAAAAATAATATTAAAATATCTCTTCGAATTAGACTTGAGAAGTATAGTTGTTTTTGACGTTGCTGAGAAGTTCAGTGTATGAGAGTGATATTTATAGAAAGATTGATCGTAATCATCATGCGCAAATTATTTGAAAAAGAGTGTTAGTGGGAGAGCAAATAGTGGTTTAGTTTGATGAGACACGTACAGCAAAACTCACGTGGGAACATATGTCTCAAGTAAGACGCGGTCTATATTTACCGCACGTGATTTTTGTGTTTCACATTCAGATTGACGCGCTTCTGAAAGAGCGACGCGTATACTGCTTAGTTTGTGGACACGTGTGGTACGGCTATATCAGACATTCAGAATATATAATTAAAAATTATATTCTTGTGGTTCATCTCACCTAACCGAACTTACCGGTGTGTGACTCTATTTTCCGGTTTAAGTTTGGTTTGATTTGTCAAAAAAATTATTGTGGGTTTGTATTCCGGTTATTATGAAAATTCCTGTATTGTTTGATGGATGGACTTTAACTGTTTTCTTTATTTGCTTGAAAATTGAATACTTGGACCGGATTCCTTGTACCGTATGGTTAGGTTAGAAAATTCATAGAGATTATACTTTAATTATTCAGCTCGAAGTTGAACATATTGTATGTGTGGTATTAGGAAATGATCATCGAACTACAAGACGTGAAAGTTCCAAAAGATCCAACAATTATCATAAGATAGGATTATAAATAAATATACAAAAATCTCATGTTATACATTTATAGAAAATTACAACAAGAAATCTATCTAAACCCTTAATCCCAAGAAGAAAGATCAAATGATTATATCATGTTCTTGATTGTCTTCTTCGATCTCTCGTTCTTCTAAAATCGTTTCAAGAGACGGAGAAGTAGATGGCTTCTCCGGGAAAATTATCCGGGGAGGAACCGCCTCCATCCACCATGCCAAATCCGTCTTCACCACCGTCAAATTTTGGTCGCACCGGTTATCAAAGAAACACATATTCGAGCGATGATAGATTTGAAATGGCTCAAAATATTACGTTTTGGGTTGAAGAAGTAGTGTTATTGTTCGAGAACATATATAGAGAAAGAGAGAATGATTGGTTGATTTGAAAGGTGGACAAGTGGACGATCCATAATGAACGAAGTTAGTTGTTGACGTCTTGGTCTTGTTTTTCTATAATTACAAAAACGATGGGACAAATTACGAATATTCTCGAACCTCTAATATTTTTTACGTGCATGAGCAACACGCGTGTTTCTATCAATTATTAAGATATT